>PVKE010024091.1:0-24086 GCA_004027555.1 Craseonycteris thonglongyai | reverse complement strand
CAAACCAGGGGAGGGGTGCCGAGTGCGCAATTCTATTGGGTCATGCAGAGTTCAAGCCTTGCGGTTGCACGCATTAACTAAGAGCAACAGCCCTCATCCTTGAACATTCTGTTACTTTCTGATAAGATAAGACATCCTGTTGCTGAGCTGGCCCAGCTGCGTTGGTCAAGGCCTCAGTAATTTTCCACTGTCCTACATTATGCACCATATGGAAATAAATTTACTTGGCTTTGTCAGGTCAATCTACTGGTCACCACAGGGAGGGGCACTTTCAAAAATATTGAAATATAAGTATGTTCCTGACGGAGCCTGCTGTCAAAGTCAAACGGTAACCAGAGTTGGGTGTTAGGATTGTGAGGAACAAAGACAACTGAGATGGGATTGGGAGGATTGTCAGAGAGCTTTAGCTGTCTGCAGCCCCGAGTTTATTTTTACAGCTCATTATATAGAAAAAGGCTATGTGCACATTTTACAAGACTATAAGGTGAAAAGGATTAATTTGAATACAAAACAGAGACTATTTGCCTCATGGCTAAGCATAGACTTCATGTTTACAGAATAAAAACTTATCTTACTGCAAAACAGCAATTATTGAATGACTAATGATCAGAGCATCCTTGAGAAAAGAATGTGCTGGTACACTAAAGATAAATGATAAATCACATCTGACTTAAACCTTTTTAAGTCAGTGTACTTCTGCTTCTCTCCAAACTCCCTGAGTCAGTCATGCTGCAAGCATAAACATTCCAGTACACTCCCTGGGGGAAAAGGGCAAGAGAAGTGAAATTCCTGTAGGAGAGTTGGGAGGGGAATGAGGATCTGTGCCTCGTCTCTATTGCTCCCCATGTTTTCTCCTGATGGCCCCTATGCGACTGTGCCTGTCTTAGGTTGTTCCTCCCTGAGGAATCTTACCAGCCATCCTTCGAGGAGGATGACTAACCAGCCATCCTTCAGGGCCATACAAGGTGAGGGAATTTCTCAGACATATTTTCTTTTTCTTGTCATCTGGTTTCAGCAGTTGGTGGGTATTTTAACTACTCCACCGAACTGTTCTCGACATGTTCCCAAAGGAAAACATGATTCTCATACAAATAATTGATAAAACTCAAATGGAAAATGAAAGGCTCAGAGCTTCTATAGAATGAAATGACTCTGAAGGATATGTGCTAAACAAGAAAGTTTTTACTGAAGGAAATGTTTTTCTCTGCACAGAGCTTTTTTTTTTTTTTTTTTAATAAACCTTGCCTCTGGTGTGCAGGGCACTAGTGCCAGGAGCTACTATCCAGTTCTCTGGGAAAGAGATACCAGATGAACATCCAAGATCCAAAGGGATCCTTGATTCTTTGATGATAAGAATCATTCTTCGTACTCCTATTTGCTGAAAGGGATCTAGCTTTAAGTCATATGAATTGCTGGAAATATAATATGTCTCTTCCTCAGATTTCATATTGCCATTTTATGTTTAGGTCTTTTGCATTTATGCAACCTACCATAAAATTAGATTTCTTACAAATTAATAACAGACAAATTGAGAATAAGTTTGTTATATTAGTTACTTTGACATTATAATTTGGCCTTCTGGTCAACCTTTTGGAACATAAACTCGATTCATCAATCCAGACACACAATTTTCTTTTCTGTTTTTTGGCCTAAGATTCATGTATAAATAGACTACAGAGTTGAACACTTGCGAACTGTGATAAAATGAGATCTCTAGTCTACTAAAGGTATTACCCACAAATAAAAAAATAACTAAATATTAAGAATAGAAAGACAGCTAAATGTGGGGGGGAGTAACAGCAAAATGGTGGTGTGAGAGGGACTCCTGAAAAACTCCCCTGGAGATTACAACCAATAGAACACCTATAGTTCAACAGAGGATTCCCTACAGAACAGAAGTAAGAGGTCCGTTTGTTATGCAAAAGTACCTGCAAGTGGACAAAGGGACAATCAAAGGAGAAACAGAGGGAGAGTACATACACTCAGACAGTGCTCCACTCCCTGCTTATGGTGGTGTGGCTAGGGGAGAGAGGAGGAAGAGGGTGGTGGGTGAGAAGTCTTGGTTTGTGGGTCAGAGATAAGGGGGGTAGGGATGTGAGGCACCACAACCAGACCTCATTCTGGACATGCAGATTCAGGTTTCACAAGTTGCCTTTGCCCAAATTCACTCTGGTCTGAGAGGAGGAGAGATGACGGGGAAGCAGTGGGGGGGGGGGCTTAGAAACTGTAACTCAACCTTTCTCTGGAAGGGAAAGAGAAGGAGAGAAAAGGTTGTGGGCACACTTCTTTCTCCAAAAGCAATCCTGTGTGTGCGACCAGCATTCAAGACAGCTGATCCCAAAATGCAGGGCAGAGACCTCAGGGCAAAGTGAATAGAGGCAAGTGTAAACTGGCACTTTCTGGCACTGCTCTCAGTGCCAGGTAGGAAACAAAGACACTAGGCACCCTCCCCCACCACCTACTAGACCTCTAACCCTACACCACTACCTGGCATTAGCAGTGAACCCCAGAAAAGAAACCCAATAGTGCATGTCAGGTTAAGGAGAATATCTATAAACAGAGAAGGTGCCAGAGTGATTAAACAGAGAAATACATCACCAGAATATAGAATGAGAGCAAACAAGTCATCAGTGACAGAACTCAATGTTATAATTATAGTGACATAACAAAAATGTCAACAAAGAGATAGCAAACACAAAGAAGACATAGAGATAATAAAAAAGGGTCACACAGAGACAAAGATTACAATAAAGGAAATGAAAAATAGAATAAAAGGCATCTCTGGACTAGATCAAGCAGATATGAAAATCAGTGATATGAAAGGTAAGGTAACAGAAAACGATCAGGACAACATGAAAAAGTAATCCACAAAAATGAGGATAGTCTAATATTTCCCTGGGTTCACATCAAGTGTAACAATATTTGTATCATAGGAGTACCAGAAACAGCAGAGAAACAAGGTATAGAGAACTTATTTAAAGAAACAATGAATGAAAATTTTCCTAACCTGGTAGAAGAAATAGACATACAAACTCAGGTAGAATAAAGCGTTTCACACAAGAGGACCCCACATAGGCCCACACCGAGACACATCATAGTTAAAATGACAAAAATTAAAAATAAATAGAAAATTCTAAAAAACGCAAGAAGAAAAAACAAAACAAGTAGTCACTTATAGAGGGGACATCCATATAAAACTTTGCAGGACCAAAAAGACTGACAGAAAATATTAAACATGACGAAAACTAAGGAGCTACACAATACATCCATTAAGGCTATCATTAAAAATTGAAGGACAAATAAAGAGGTTCCCAGACAAGAAAAAGCAGTTCATCAGCGCCAATCTAATACTACAAGAAATATTAGAGGAACTTCTTTAAGGTAGAGAAAAAAGCAAAAATTTTAAGCAATAGAAGGGCAATGGCTATATGTTTATCAACAGTTACGTTCAAGGTATATGGATTAAAGGTTTAAATCAGAAGACTTGGAAATTATTTTCCTGAGTGGAGAGACAAACAGAAAGATAGATGCAAATTCACTTCACATATAGGTGAAATCCAAAGAAGAAAATTAACAAGTTGAACAGAATGAGATTCACAGATATAGAGAACATTTAGTTTATTGCCAGATGGAAGAAGGGTTGGGGAAGTGTGTGAAACAAGAGGAGGAGAATGGAAAGTTCAGTTTAGTTGTTATGAAGTAATACTTATGGGGATGAAGAGCGTGGCATGGGAATACAGTAAATAATATTGCAACGAGTGTGTGTGGTGTCTGATGTGTACTCGATTTTGGGAGGTGATAAAAGATCTGGAGGGGTGGATGAAGAAGAGGAAGGTATTAAAAAGTACAAGTTCATAGTCACTAAATATCACAGGGATATAAAGTAAAGCACATGGCATACAATAAACAAAAATGTAATAACTATAGATGATGTCAGATGGGAATCAGATATATTGGAATGAGGATTTTGTAAGTTATATAAATGTCTCACCATTATGCTATATACCTCAAACCAATATAATATTGTATGTCAAATGTAATTAAAAAAAAATTTTTTCAATACAGCTAAATGGTTTATTTGGGACAAAAAGTTGTGAACATTTATGTATTGCTTGTTCTATAATATTCTGTGTACTTTTATTAGCACTAAATTAGACTTTAAAAATATTCTTTAATCACTGGAAAACAACATAGTTATTATATTAAAAAGGCATAGATAAAAAATAAGGTATATAAAAGATAAATTTATTTATTTATTTTTGAAAGATGGAGAGAGAAAGAGAGAGAAAGAAATGGAAAGAGCCCAGAGCAGGTGGATGTGGAGCCGTGCATGGTGGAAACTGTATGGGGACCTCTCGCATGAGAGGTGAGAACCTTCAAAACCAAGCCATCCTGGCGTTCACCATTTTCATCTCAGTTCAGTATAAGGGTTTGCACAGGCCAGAGCTGAGAATAAACCCCAGACTTCTCAATTGTAAGGCAAGTGTTCAACTACTGAGCTACATTGGCATCCTTATATAAGATAAATTTAATGGATCATAAATGCCTAGTACTAATTCCTATCCATCATTTTTGAATGACTACATATATATTGGCCATTGATAAACCGTAAAATATTCAAAATTATAGCTATGAAGCTGAAAATTGCAACAAATTTTTGATTCTGACCTTCTCACCAACATACATTTGTTTCTTTAATTAAAATACTTTAATAATTGGAAGACTTAAAATTATACCGCAATCATACTTTTAAATGTAAAAGCCAAAAATAGGTCAATTCATACTTACTAAATAATAAGCTTCATATTTAAAATTACATACATAAGTAAATATATTTACTTAACTATTCATTTTCATAAAAAATTATGATAGGAACAACTATTATGATTCTGAATTGCACTATAGACATATCATATATCATACACTGAACTCTGATAATTAGAAACTAATCATTACTTAAAAATTATATATACTCAGTTAGACATTAGACATTATTTTAAAACACACACACACATATATATATATATATATATATATATATATATATATGGTATGAGTTATGAAAATTAAGTTTGTGAACTCAGTCTACAAAAAGGGCCACACACCTCATTGATAAATATCACTGTGGTCACCTTTGAAGTGTTCCCCTGGGAAAGCTGTGCAGTAATGCCTATGCCTACTCCATGCTTCAAAGCAGTTTCTGGAACTCTTTTTTTCTGGAATGGCAATCAGAGCCACTGTGATATTACCCTTAATGTCCTGAGTGTCATCAAAATTACTTCCTTTCAATATTTTCTTTATTTTTGGGTAAAGAAAAATGTCATGGGGGTCAAATCAGGTGAGTAGGGGGGTGTTCCAATACAGTTATTTGTTTACTGGCTGAAAACTTCCTCACAGTCAGTGCTGTGTCAGCCAGTGCAATTTTCTGATGCAAGAACCATGACCTGTTGGCAAAGAGTTTAGGTTACTTTTGTCTAACATTCATGGAGCCTTCTAAACACTGCCAAAGAGTCAATTTGCTTGAGAGTTTGTCCAACTGATACAAAATGTTAATGAACAATCCTCTGATATTAAGAAAAGTTAGCAACATTATTTTGACTTTTGATTTGGATTGATGGAACATTTTTGGTTATGGAAAGTTGGTTGACTTCCATTATAAATTCTGACACTTTGTTTCAGGGTCATATTGCTACATGAATGTTTCATTACCAGAGATTAGCGTGGTCCAAAACATCATTTTGTCTCTCCAAATAGTCTTGACAAACTTTGACTCTCCTTCGCTTTTGTTCATAGGTGAGTTCCTTTGGATCCACTTTTGTACTCACCTCTCTCATGCCAAGGTTTTCAGTTAAGATTTTCCTAACTGTTTCACTATTGATGTTTACTTGGTCTGCTGTGCTCCTTACAATTTGCAGGTAATTTTGAACCAGAAATCAATGAATTTTTGCAATGTTTTACCAGTTTTGCTCATTACTGGTTACCCTGACCTCTCTTCATCAATGATGCTTTCTCGTTCCTCAGATATACATCTAATATGTTTGTACACTGCCATTTTTTTCATGGCATTACAGCCCCACAGACACATCAGCTCTCCCACCGCTCTCCACCCTTACCCTCAGGTAACCACTAAACTCTTGACTGTGTCCATGAGTTTTTGTTACTTTGTTACTTTCAGTTTTATATTCCACCTATAAGTGAGGTCATATGTTTCTTGATTCTTTCAGTCTGACTTATTTCGCTTAAGATGGTTTCAAGATCTATCTATATTTTCACAAATGGTTGTGTTTCATGTTTTCTTGTTGCTTAGTAGTATTCCATTGTGTAAATGTACCACAAATTTTTTGTCCAGTCATCTATCAAAGGGTACTTTGATTGTTTCTATGACTTGGCCACCATGAACAGTGCTGTGATGAACATTGGGGTATATATATATCTGGGGATTAAGGTTTTCCAGTTTTGGGGGTAGATACCCAGAATAGGGGTAGCTGGGTCATATGGCAGTTCCATTTCTAGCTTTTTGAGGCATCTCCATACTTTCTTCCACCGTGGTTGTACCAATTTGCGTTCCTACCAGAAGTGTATTAGGTTTTCCCTTTTTCCACAACCTCTCTTACATTTGTTATTTCTTGTCTTGTTGATTATAGCCATTATAACAGGTGTGAGGTGGTATCTCATTGAGGTTTTAATTTGCATTTCTCCAATAGCTAGTGATGTTGAGCATTTTTCATGTATCTGTTATTCTTTTGTATGTCTGCATGGGAGTAGTGTCTGTTTAGGACTCCATTTTTCAAATTGGATTGTTTATTTTTTGTTGTTATTGTTGAGTTGTATGAGTTCTTTATATATTTTAGACAATAACCCTTGTCAGAGGCATTGTTTGCAAGTATTTTCTCCCATTAGGTTGGTTTCCTTTTTACAGTGTTGTTGGTTTTCTATGTTGTGCAGAAGCTTTTTAGTTTGATATAGTCCCATTCATTTATTTTTGCTTTTACTTTTTTTTTTTTTTTATTTTGCCTTTGAGGTCAAGTTTATAAAGTGCTCTGTAAGCCCAAGGTCTATAAATTTAGTATCAATGCTTTCTTCTATTCATGTTATGGTTTCTGCTCTTATGTGGAGGTTTTTAGTTTACTTTGAGTTCATTTTGGTATATGATGAGAATTCAGTCCAGATTTATTCTTTTGCATGTGGTTTTAAAATATTCCAACCATTTACTGAAGAGGCTTTCTTTTCTCCATTGTATATATTTTTCTTCTTTGTCAAAAATTATCTGTATATATATTTGTGTGTTTATTTCACATTTTAGATTCTGTTCCCTTGGTCTGTATTTCTATTTTTGTGCCAATACCAAGCTGTTTGATTATTGAACCTCTGTAGTATAGCCCAAAGTTGGGGAACGTGATTCCTCCAACCTTATTCTTTTTTTGGAGGACTGCTTCAGCAATTTGGAGTCTTTTGTGGTTCCATATGAATCTGATGATCATGTTTTTAAATCAATTTCTTGAAAGAATGTCTGTGGGATTTTGATTGGAATTGCAGTAAATCTGTATATTGCTTTTAGTAATATGGTCATTTTAACTATGTTGATTCTTCCAATTCATGAACATAAAATGTCTTTTAATTTCTTTGTACCTCCTTCAACTTATTTTAATAGTGTCTTATAATTTTCCATGGATAAGGTCTTCACATTCTTTGTTAAGTTTATTCCTAAGTATTCTATTCTTTTTGCTTTGATTGCAAAAGATATTATATTTCTCATTTCTTTTTCTGAAGTTTCATTGTTTGTATATAAAAGTGTTGTGAATTTTTGTACATTGATTTTATATCGTGCAATTTTACTGTATTCATTTATTATTTATAATAGTTTTCTGATGGAATCTTTAGGGTTTTCTATACAAAGGATCATGTCATCTGCAAAAAGTGACAGTTTAGCTTTTTCACTCCCAGTTCGGATGCCTTTTATTTCTTTCTCCTGCCTGATGGCTCTGCCTAGAACTTCCAGCACTATGTTGAATAGCAGTAGTGACAGGGCACATCCCTGTCTTGTTTCTGATTACAGAAGAAAAGATTTTAGTTTTTTCCTGTTTAGTATAACATTCACCGAGTATTTTTCATATGTGGCCTTTCTTATGTTGAGGTACTTTCTTTCTATACCCATTTTTTTAAGTGTTTTGATCATAAATGGATGCTATATCTTGTTGAATAATTTTTCTGCCTCAATTGATATAATCATACAGGTATTATCTTTTATTTTGTTTATGTGGTGTATCACATTGATCAATTTTCGTATGTTGAACCATCTTTGTGCCCCTGGGGTGCATCCCAGTTGATTGTGATGTATAATCTTTTTAATGCATTGCTGTATCCTATTTGCAAGTATTTTGTTTAGGATTTTTGCATTGGTATTCATAAGAGATATTAATCTAAAGTTTTCTTATGTTGTGACCTTCTTGCCAGGCTTTGGTATTAGGGCTCTTTTAATGCCTGGTAAAACTCATTAGTGAGATCATCTTGTCCTAGACTTCTGCTTTTGGAGAGGGTTTGAATGATTGTTTCAATTTCCTTACTGTTGATTGGTCTGTTTAGATTATCCAGTTCTTGGTTCAGTCTAGATAGACTATATGTTTCTAAATACCTGTCCATTTCTTCTAGGTTGCAAAATTTGGTGGCATATAGGCCTTCATAGTATTCTTGTATGATCCTTTGTATTTCTGTGGTGTCTGTTGTAACATTTCATCTTTCATTTTTAAGTTTATTTTTTGGTCCATTTTCTATATTTCTTGATGTTTGGTTAAAGGTTTGTCAATTTAGTTTGTCTTTTCAGAAACATAGCTCTTGGTTTACTTTATCTTTTATATTATATATTTTAGCCTTTATTTATTATTACTTTTATTTTTTTATTTCTGCTTTGATTTTTAATACTTCCTTTCTTATACTCACTTTGGGTTTTGTTTGCTTTTCTTTTTTTTTTTCCAATTTCCTTAGGTGTAAGTTACCTGTTTTATTTGAGTTTTTTTCCCCCTTTCTCTCTCTCTTAAGGTAGGTTGTCATTACTGTTATTTTTTCTTTTTGGAGCGCTTCTGCTATGTCTCATATATTTTAGGTCTTTGTGTTTTTATTTTCAATTGCCTCAAGGTGACTCATCTCATTATTGAATCATTCAATATTTGGTAGCATGTTATTTAGCATTCAAGTGTTTGTGTGTTTTTCAATGTTCTTGTTTTTTGTCATTGATTTTTAGTTTAATGCCATTATAGTCAGAGAAAACACTGGATATAATTTTGATTATCTTTGAACTATGAGAATTGTTTTGTGGCCTAACTTGTGGTTTATCTTGGAAAACAATTTCTGTGCATTGGAGACAAATGTACATTTTCTGCTTTGGGGTAAAATGCTATTATATATCAATTAAGTCAGTCTGTTGCATGTGTCATTTAAGGACACTATTCTTTTGTTCATTTTCTGTCTGGAAGATCTGTCTACTGGTGTCACTGGGATGATAAAGTTCTCCATTATGATCATGTTACTATTAATATCTGTCTTTATGTCAGTCAATATTTGTTTTATACCTTTAGGTGATTCTATGTTGCTAGCTGGATTTATCTCTTTATCATAATGCACTATTTTTCTTTGTCTTTTATTACAGTCTGTCTTTTTCTTTTTTTATATATTTTTATATAAGTATTGCTACTTCAGCTTTTTACCTGAAATATTTTTTTCCATCTCTTCAATTTTAGTCTCTGTGTCTTTTGATCTAAGCTGGGTCTCTTGTAGCCAGCATATACATGTATCTTGTATTCTTATTCATTTAACTACCCTATGTCTTTACATTGGTTCAGGGCATTTAATCTAACTACATAGAATTATTATTGATAGGAACATGTTCATTGCCATTTAATTACTCATTTTTTAATTGTTTTTGACAGAGAGAGAGAGAGATAGATAGATAGATACAGAGACAGAGAGAGAACTGAACTGAGGGAACTCCCGAGTTCAGCACATGGGTCCACACAGGCTGGGGCCGGGATTCGATCCTCCGTCCCCGGTGCTGCAAAGTGAGCGCTTAACCTACTGAGCCATCCCGGCTTCCCCCTATTACTCATATTTTTTATCTTTGTTATCTTTTTTTTTCTGCTTAAAGAAGTCACTTTAACATTTCTTGTAAAACTGGCTTGTTGGTAATACATTTCTTTAGCACTTTCTTGTCTAGGAAGCTCTGTTACTCTCCTTTTCAATGATGGCCATTTTGAGTAGAGCAGTCTGGGTTGTAGACCCCGGTTTGCATAATTTAAATATGTTCTGCCACTGCCTTCTGGCTTGCAGTGTTTCTGTTGGGAAATAAGATGATAGTCTTATGGAAGCCCCCTTGTAAGTAACTTGTTTTTTTAGTATTCTCTCTTTTTCTTTGAACTTTACAGTTCTATCACAATATGTCTTGATGTAACTTGAGTTCATCTTGTTTGGGATTCTATACTTCCTGGGGTTGCATATTGATTTACTTTTGCCAGGTTAGAAAAGTTTTCAGTGATTATTTATTCAAATAAATTTTGAACCCTTGCTTCTTATCTTCCCCTTACTGTACTCCTATGATGTGAATATTGTTATACTTGATTTTTCCCTCAAAGTCCCTTAAGCTATTTTTATTTTACCTAATTTTTTTCTTGTTTCAATTTAGTGTTTTCTGTTTTTGTGTATTCTAAGTTGTTATTTTGACATCTTCCTTCATTTAATCTGCTGTTTATTCCTTTTAGTACATTGTTCATTTAAGTTATTACATTCTTTATTTCTGACTGTTCCTTTTCATTTTATTTGTATCCTTCTTTATGATTACTAGTTGTTGAAATTCTAAGTTCTTTTCTTTATTATTTTTTGTTGGGTGACATTGCTTAGTAAAAATTACATAGGATCCAGCTGTAAAAATCTACATTACGTTATCTATGCATTGCATTGTGTGCTCATCAACCCGTCAGTTACCATTCAATCACCATGTATTTGATGCACCCTCCTTACATCTTAATCCCTCCTTCTCCCACACACTTACCCCATTACCCTAAGGTAACTACTGAACTATTAACAGTTTCCAAGAGTTTTGGTTTCTTTGTTACTTTCATTTTTACATTCCACCTATAAGTGAGGTCATATGTTTCTTGATTTTTTTCAATCTGACTTATTATTTTGCTCAATAAGATGGTTTCAAGGTCCATCCATGTTGTCACAAAGGGCTGCATTTCTTCTTTTCTTATTGCTGAATAGTATTCCATGTAGTAAATACACAAGAACTTCCTAATCCAGTCATCTATCAAGGGATAATTTGGTTGTTTCCATGACTTGGCCACGTGAACAGTACTAAAATAAATATCGGCACATATATACCCTTTTGAATTAAGTGTTCAAGTTTTTTGTTGTTGTTGTTGTTTTTTTTTTTGGTAGATAACCAGAAGAAGGATTGCTGGGTCATATGGCAATTCCGATCCTAATTTTTTGAGGAATTTCCATACTGCCTTCCATCATGGTTATACCAATTTACATTCCCACCAGCAGTGTATGAGGGTTGTTTTCTCCACAGCCTCTCTAGCACTTATTACTTATTTTGTTTATTATAGCTATTCTAACAAGTGTAAGGTGATATTTCACTGAGGTTTTAATTTGTATTTTCCAAACTGCTAATTATGTTGAGCATTTTTTTCTGTTTGTTGACCCTTTATATGTCTTCAAGTGAAAAGTGTCTGTTTAGGTCTTCTGCCCATTTTTAATTTGGATTATTTGTTTTTTTGTTGTTGAGTTTTGTGAGTACTTTATATATTTTTTATATTAGCCCTTATCAGAGGCATTGTTTGCACATGTATTCTCCCATTTAGTTGGTTTCCTTTTTACCTTAATGACAGTTTTCTTTGCTGTTCAGAAGCTTTTTAGTTTGATATAGTCTCATTTATTAATTTTTGCTTTTATTTTCCTTGCCTTTGAGATCAAGTTTAGAGTCCCCTCTAAACTAAGGTGACCAGATTTTAAAGTTGGTAAAGTGGGACACCATTGACCGGGGGTGAGGGGTTTCTTGATTAAAAATTTGGTCTATCTCCCGCCGTTCCCTAGCTTGTCGTGCATTCTTTTCAAAAATCGGGACTTTTAAAAATGCCGCGGGACATGTGACAAATTGTTAAAAATTGGGACTGTCCCGCAAAAAGCGGAACGTCTGGTCACCTTACCTAAACCCAAGGTCTGTAAGTTTAGTATGTATGTTTCCTTCTATGCAATTTATTGATTTGTATCTTATGTGGAGGTCCACAATTCATTTGGAGTTAATTTCTGTATATGGTAACAGTTCAGGGGCCATATTAATTCTTTTGCAAGTGATTTTCCAATTTTTCAAGTACCATTTACTGAAGAAGTTTTCTCTTCCCCATTGTATACTTTTTGTTCCTTTGTAATAAATTAGAAGTTTGTATATTTGTGGGTTTATTTCTGGGTTTTCAGTTTTGTTCCATGGGTCTCTATATCTATTTTCCTGCCAATACCATGCTGTTTTTATTATTGACGTTTTGTAGCATAGACTAAAGTCAGGGAGCACAAGGGCTCCAACCATATTTATTTCTTTCTTTATTTTGTAGGATTGCTTTGACGATTCCAGGCTCTCAAGTTCCATATAAATCTGATCATTTTTAATTATGTTTATTAAAAGACTATCTGTGAGGGGAAAGCCGGGACGGCTCAGAGGGTTGAGCGCTCGCTTTGAGGCCCCGAGGACTGAGGATCGAATCCCGGCTCCGGCCCAGGCAGGACCCACATGCTGGACTGGGGAGTTCCCACAGTTCGGTTCTCTAGCTGTCTCTGTCTCTGTCTCTCTCTCTATCTGTCAAGAGTAAAATAGAAATAAATATGCACTGAAGATAAAATAATTACTCTCTATAAATATAAAAAGATATAAAAAGAAAAAAAAAAGACTATCTGTGAGACTTTGATGGGAATTATATTAAATCTGTTTTGCTTTGGGCAATAGGGCCATTTTAAATACGTTGAGTCTTCTAATCCATAAACACAGAATATCTTTCAATTTCTTCGTAACTTCTATTTCTTTTAATAGTGTCTTACAGTTTTCTGTGTATAAGTACTTGATGTTCTTTGTTAAATTTATTCCTAAGTATTTTATTCTATTTGTTGTAATTGCTAAAAATATAAATTTTTTTTATTTTTTTTCTGAAGTTTTGTTATTTGTGTATGGTAATACTATGAATTTTTGTACGTTGATTTTTTTTAATTTTTTTTTTACTTTAGTGTTTCCAAAGAGTTTTTTAATGCAGCTAGCAATAATTTAGTTGACAGAAGATATAGCTCTGGAGTAATAAAGACCAAAGTTTCAATGCTGCCTAGCTTCAGCACTTACTATTTGTATGATCTCAGTCAAATTACTTAATCTTTTAGAAAGTCAGGTAAAAGTAGGGATAATTATAGTACATTGAGTTGTAAGGATTACATTAGCTAATAAGAAAAAGACTTAACAAATCTATGTCATGTAGTAAGCTCACTATAACCTATTATCATTATGAGATAATGCCACTATAGGATTCTTTGTGGCAAATGGATATAGAACTAAATACATGTAAAAGATGAAGTAAAATAACTATAAAAATAACTTTTACATCTCACACACAGGAATCCCTCAATATATTAAAGTAATTATGTGAAAATGTTTATTATTATTTTTATTTCTTTATACATATTTGTTATGAAATGAGCATGTTTTATTTATTTTGAGTAATAGGAGAATCAAAATTTTAAATTATGAAGTATTACCAAACATTTCAAACTTATAGAAAGCAACCAGGTTTAACAATTTAGCATATTTCCATGTTTGATTTTTGATACAGTTCATGCATCTTTTTAATACATATGCCTATATTTATGGTTAATTTTGTTTGTAAGCTTTATGCATGATATATGTATAATTCTTTTTTTTTAAGATTTATTTTTATTGTTTTGACAGATACAGACAGAGAAGGAGGAGGGCCCAGAGCAATCTCCATAGTTGGCAGCATTGGTTTTCCAATATAGTTTCACTCCACAGGTGGGTGCAGGGCTGCGTAGGACAGGAACTGGGCTGGGAGCCTCCCGCATAGGCCCCAGCAAGAACTGAACTGGTTGCATACTCCAGTTCAGAATATGGGTCCACATGGGCCGGGGCTGGGATTCAATCCTCGGGCTCTGGGACTGCAAAGCGAACACTTAACCCGCTGAGCCATCCCAGCTTCCCCTATGTATAATTCTTACATTTTTTTCCCTATGTTACTTTAAAAATCCCCACATTTTAATATTGGTATGAAGCCTAGGGGGTGGGAATTTAGATCAAGGATCAGCATATTTTCTTAAAGGGCCAGATAGTACATATTTTGAACTTGTGAACCACATGGCTTTTGTCACTTCCGTTGTGGTCAGAAAGCAGCCAGACAGCCCATAAGCAAACGAGCATGGCCATGTTTCAATGAAACCTTATTTGTAAACAGATGGCTAGCTCATAACCTGTAAGGCATACCTCGGAGATACTGTGGGTTCAGATCCCAATCCCTTCAATAAAGCAAGTCCTAATCTTTTTGCTGGTGGAGGGACTTGCCTTCTATTGGTAAAAAACAACATCTGTGAAGTGCAATAAAGCAAAGTACAATAAAATGAGGTATGCCTATAGTTTGCTAATCTCTTATTTAGATGATAAATTATCAAGGTCTACTACTGATAAAATGAACTAAGATTATATAATTACAGCTATATTAAGTCACGCATATTTTGTTCACAGAGAAGTTTTAGATCATCTCTGAGAATTCCCCACACCCCACTGTGCCTCTAAGTCATCCATCTGATTTGGTGGATGGTGGATGAACATCACCAGCAGCAGTTAGATCCACAGTCAATTCTTTTACCCTATTTGCATATCTTAATGTATTAAGGGTATTTTCACAGGATGCCATTCCTGGAGAGATTGTGGCAATCATGCAGGTACGAGAGTTTTCACCTATGAATGAATCTCTTAACACCTGAGTGAGTTTACTTGCTCAAAAAGGAGTATGAGGTTTATTTCTACCTAAGGCTGTGATGCACTCCTTGAGTGCTAAAAGGCTTTTATTAATTTCAGCACCTTCAAGCCTAGTTTGCCTGTCTGCACTGGAAGTATCAGCTCCTCTTTCATTCCCAGCCAAATCGATGAGAGAAAATTTGCCATGTAATTTTCCTTTTCTCCTAAGAATAATCTGAAACACTGCATGGCTCCGAGATGAATGTGCATTTGCAGATGTTTGACCAGATGTTCTGCAACTGTTGCCTATGTCAATGAGTTTCAGTACTTCTTCAACACATTTGACCTCCCGTTCCTGTAATCCCACTACTTGAACCTGTTGTTTTCCATCTTCTAGCACTCTTAATTTTGTTTTCCTGTTGAGCAAGTCAAACACCTTTCCACTGTAAATTTCAAAAAAGGTTGCATACACTTGAAGTTCTAACTTCTTATAGTTTGGTTTCTTTAAGAAGACATCTCGAGCTGCTAATGCATAAATTCCTTTAGAACAATCTCGGTTCTTTCCTGAAAAGTCACTGCCCATTGTATGGGTCTTTCCACTTCCAGTCTGTCCATAAGCAAAGCATGTAGCCATTCCTCTTTCAAATATAGTATCCACAAGTGGCCTAGCTGTGAACCTGTAAACCATTTCATTAGGAGCTGAGTCATCAAAGGCATAATCAAAACAAAATGTTTGGTTTTCTACGTACCTTGTTAAATCTACTTTTTGTTTTGGTTCATGTACCATCACAACATCTTTACTAAGAATTGTGATTACATCAAGATCTTTCATTTGAGTTTCTTTTTTATTGAGTGGTCATTTTCTTACACAAACACATATCCTGTGTTCATCAATAGGATCTGCTGTTGTTAATGGTCGATAATCCAAACTTCCTCTAAAGTCTCTGATCATACACAGAATTTCATAATTTGGGTTTGTAGCATCAACATCCTGGGCTCTTTTTTCTCTAAGTTCCTGCTGTTGTAGTCTCCTTTTTTCTCGTTTTTCTTGTAATTTTTCTACTTCTTTCACACAATTAGATTTTCTACGTGCATTCTGTTGTACAGAGGAAGACTGTTCAGGAAGTTGACTAGGCCGTGCACGCGCAGAACCAACCACTCTGTTGTCTCTTGGAGGAGGGTCATTCTTAATAAAAGCCACAATCCATCGATTCTTTACAGTTTTGTTTACTTTGCCTGAGGATGTTGGAGGTGGAGGTGTTTCTGGACTGGGTTCAATTTCTTCATCAAGTACAAGATCAGGGTTAAGTGAAAAGATGCTCTCCAAGTCAATCTCTTTGCCTTTTGTATCTCCATTTTCTATCCATTCAACAGTTACACTTTCATTATCTTCATTTAAAGATGTTACCATTTCTTGATGTATTCGCCCATTGCTCTGCTTGATCTCCATGTAAATCCCAATCTGGATCTTGCCGAAGTTGGCCGTTGCCATCGCCTCATCTGGAGCAGCTGCGGCGGGCCGAGGGAGGGGGACAGGAGGGCGGAAAAGGCGGGGAGGGGGGCGGGGTAGGTGTGGGAAGGGGAGCGGTTGCCCGCGTCCGCGCCGGCCCAGGCGACAGCGTGAAGGCGAGTAGGGGCTGCGAGGAGCAGCAGCGAGTAGGCAGGCAGAGGTCCGGGGCCTGCAGGCCCGCAGGAGGACGCGCACGCCAGGATGTCGGGGTGAGGCGACAGCCGGGGCCGTCAGGCAGCGGAGGGGAAAGTGGGAGGGTCCGCGCCGCCCGCCTGGACCCAAGGCTTGGGGGGGCGGGGGGGGGGGGCTGATTTTTTTATTTTTAATCCTGCAACTTTACTGTATTCATTTATCATTTCTAATAGTTTTCTGGTGGAGTATTTAGGGTTTTCTTCATAAGGGATCACATTATCTGGGAAAAATGAGTTTAATTTCTTCATTCCCAATTTGGATGCCTTTTATTTCTTTCTCCTGTCTGATAGCTCTGGCTAGAATTTCCAGCACTATGTTGAACAGCGGTGGTGACAGGGGACATTCCCATCTTGTTCCTAATCTTAGAAGAAAAGGTTTTAGTATTTCCCCATTCAGTATGACATTTGCTTAGGGTTTGTCATATATGGCTTGTAATATGTTGAGGTATTATTCTTCTATACCCATTTTATTAAGTGTTTTGATCATAAATGTATGTTGTATCTCGTCAAAGGCTTTTTCTGCACCAATTGATATAATCATGTTTTTTTATCTTTTATTTTGTTTATGTGGTGTATCACATTGATTGATTTGTGTGTGTTGAATCATCCTTGTGCCTCTGGGATGAATCCCACTTGATTGTGAGGTTATTTGAATGCATTGTTGTATTCCATTTGTTAACATTTTGTTCAATATTTTTGTATCGGAAATTATCAAAGATATCGGTTTACACTTCTTTTTTGTGATTTCCTTACCAGGCTTTGGTATTAGGGTTATGTTGGCCTCTCAGAATGATTTAGAAGGATCTGCTTCTTACTCATTTTTTTGGAAAAGGTTTGTGGAGGCTAGTCATTAATTCCTGTTTGATTGCCTGGTAGAACTCTTTAGTGAGATCATCTAGTCTGGGATTAAAGCTTTGGGGGAGAGTTTGAATGATTGTATCAATTTCCATGCTGTTGATTGGTCTGTTTAGATTATGCCGTTTTTCTTGATTAAGTGTAGGTAGACCTAATGTTTCTAGACACTTGTCCATTTAATCAAGGTTGCAAAATTTGGTGGCATAAAACCCTTCATAGTATTCTTATATGATTCTTTGTATTTCTGTGGTATCGGTTGTGTGATTTCCCCGCTTTCATTTGTAATTTGGATTGTTTATGTTTTTTTCTCTTTTTCCCTTGGTTAACCTAGCTAGGAATTTGTCAATTTTATTAATTTTTTTTTTTTTTTTACAGAACCAGCCTCATTGTTGCAATAATTTTCTCTATTTTTTCTCTTTTCTCTATTTCATTTAGTTCTGCTCTCATTTTTATTACTATATTCCTTCTGCTGACATTGGGTGTTTTATGTTCTTTATTTTTTAGTTCTTAAAGGTATGTGATAGGTGATTTACTTGTAATTTTTCTTGTTTCTTGAGATAGACCTGTAATGATATAAATTGCCCTTTATTATTGCTTTTGCTGCATTCCAATAATTATAGATATGTTGTGTTTCCATTGTCATTCATTTCTATATATTTTTAAATCTTTATTTTTTTTTTGATGCAGTTATTTTTAAATCACATGCTGTTTAATCTCCATGTATATGTGGTTTTTCCCTGCTTTCTTTTTGTAGTTGATCTCCAATTTCAAGGCTTTGTGTTCAGAGAAAACACTTGGTATGATTTCTATCTTCTTATATTCGCTGAGAATAGTTTTGTGTCACAGCATGTGGTCGATCCTTGAGAATGTTCCATGTGCACTAGAAAATAATATGTGTTGGGAAAGCTGGGATGGCTCAGCCGGTAAAGCGCTCACTTTGAAGCCCTGAGGACCGAGGATCGAATCCCGGCCCTGGCCCATGCGGACTCACATGCTGAACTGGGGTGTGCCCCCAGTTCAATTCTTGCCAGGACCTATGTGGGAGGCTCCCCACCCAGTTCCTGCCCTGCACAGCCCTGTGCCCACCTGTGGAGTAAAACTATATGGAAAACTAATGTCAACGATGGAGACTGCTCTGGGCCCTCCCCCTTCTCTCTGTCTCTCTCTGTCTCTGTTTCTCTCTATCAAAAATCAATAAAATAAATATTAAAAAAAGAAAATAATATGTAGTTATATGTTATAGAGTGACATGTTCTGAAAATGTTTACTGTGTCCATTTGCTGTAATATATCATTTAAAGCTGTCATTTTCTTGTTTATTTTCTGTTTAAATGATCTTTCAATGGCTGTCAAAGGGGTGTTTAAGTCTCACACTATACTTGTGTTTTTGTCACTTTCTCTTTTTAGATCTGTTAGTAGTTACTTTGTAAATTTTGGTACTTCTTGGGTGGAGTCATATATATTAATATGTGTAATGTCTTCTTGTTGTATTGTTCCCTTTATCATTATAAATTATCCACCTTTGTCTCTTATTATCTTTTTTCTTATTCTGAAGTCTGTTTCATCAGTTATGAGAATGGATACCCCTGCTTTTCTCTGGATTTCATTTTCTGTTTTTTCTCTTTCACTTTGAGTTTTTGTTTGTTCTTGTGTCTGATGTATTTCTGTTGGAGGCAGCATATGATTGGGTTTTGTTATTTTATCCAGTTTGCTACTCTGTCTTTTTATTAGTGAGCTTAATCTATTTACATTTTACATTTAGGATAATGATTGATATATGTGGATTTTCTATAGCCATATTATCTTTAGTTTTATGATAACTCTTTTTTCCAATAGCTTCTTTTCTTTTTATTTTCCTCAGTTATATTAATTTGATGGCATTTGTGATTGTTTTCTCTGTCTTCTCTCTCATTTTTTTTGTTATGTTTTCCAGTTCTAACTTCTAAGTGTCTACCATAAAGCTTATGTAAAAAAAAAAAAAGTTTTATATATGCAGTGACTTTCTTTTTTGAAATTGCTTCTTATCTCCATTTTTCTTGGAAGTTTAAACCTTTACTTTTTTTCCTTTTATATTTTTGTTGTCCCAGTTTATCCCTACTTATTTTTACATTTTGTTCCAGATCCAATAGCTTCCTTTAATATTTCTTGAATAACTGGCTTTGTGATAGAGAATTCTTCAGCTCTTGTATGTCTGAGAAGGTCTTTATTATTCTTTCATATATAAACATAACTTTGCTTGTTGATTCTTGGCTGACAATTTATCTCCTTTAATATTTTGAATACCTGATTCTACTCCCTACTGGCTTGTAGAGTTTCTGTTGAGAAATCTGATGACAGTCTGATGGGGTTTCCTTGATCAGTATGGTGCTCTTTTTTCTGGCTGCCTTGAGGATTCTTTCTTTGTCTTTGACCTTTGACATCTCAGGTACAGTGTGCCTTGGAGAGGGTCTGCTAGGATCCAAGTAACTAGGAATCCTTTTTCCTTCTTGAATTTGAGGTTTCTGTTCTTTTCATAGATTTTGGAAGTGATCATTTACTATTTGAGCAAATTTTCAGTGCTCATCATGTCCTATGCTCTCTCTGGAATAACTATTAGTCTTATGTTACTCTTTTACTGGTGTCAGATAGTAATAGATATCTTTCATTTCTTTTAGCTCTTAGTTCTCTCTCTTCTTACTTCTGTGATATTTCCAAATGTTTGCCTTAATTTCACTAATGCTTTCCTCCATCTGTTTGGCTCTGCTTCCTATGGTAACTGTTTCATTTTTCATTTCTTTTATTGTGTTGTTTATCTCCAGAATTTCTATGTGCTTCATTTTTATAGTTTCAATTTTCTTTCCATGATCACTTAGCTTTCTCTGTGTACTCCACCATTATTATTTTTTAAATGTCTCTGAGTGTTTTCAGAATTTGCAATGTTGAATTGTGTGTCATTTAGTTCGTATATTCCTGTATCTTCAAGTTCCTTTTTTACAGATTTTTTTTTTTTCTGAGAACGTTTGTTTCCTAGGGAACTCATTGCTGTTGCTGTTTCTCTTCCTCTACATAAGTACTTTTCACCTAGTATATTTGAAGAGATATTTCTTTCATTTCCTAACTGATGTTGCTGCAGTGTCTTACAATATTTTCTCTTGCTTATTTGGTTTTCTCACAGTGGGAGACTTCTTGGAATGTGGGCCTCTCCTTTACTCACTCATTCACCTTGATCTGTGTATACCTCCTCTTTGGAAAGATATGGTGGGTGATGGTATTCTATGCCTCTGAGATCCCACTGTAATCACAAGTTGCCACACCTGTGCTTCAGTTTTCCTAGATCCCTCTGCTGGCTCAGAGGGAAAGGTGGAAAATGTGCAAATCTCTTTGCATCACAGGGTAATGGGGGCTTTCTGGCAGCAGCTCAGTGAATGTAGGTCAGGTTGGCAGGGAGAACCTTGGGACAGAGCAATGGAAAGCAGTCAGGCTATGTCCAAGGTCACACAGTGCTCCAGCTGGGGACCTATGTCATTGAGGGCCACTTTGTGCTTCATTTGCCAGTGTGCTTATGCTGCCAGAACTCCAGCCACCAGCATGCCTTCTTTCTGCTTTGGTCGGTGGCCTTGAGTTTTGTGGCCCTGCATTTCAACCATGTGACCCATGCTCTGGGAGTCAATCCCACTCTCTAATCACCTGCACTGATCTCTGGCTGCCACTGGTTCCTCACAATTATCTCTGGCACTGCATTATCCATCCACATTATGCTATGGCCATTTTTTCCGAGCTCCTGCCAGAGCATCTTGCCATAGCCACCCATGCCCACTTATGCCATCCACCCTGTGTTCTGGCTGCCTGCGTCTCTGCCTTTGCCCATTCCAGGCCTCCAAACCACCCAGAGTCATTCTGCATATGGACCCATGTCCCACACTCCCACCTCAGTCAGGCTCTCCTCTGCTGGCCTCTGGGTCAGTCATCAGGTAAGGTTCAGTCTTGCTTTTCAATGTGTCTTCACACTGCTCTCTTTCTTTCTTTCTCACTCTCCTCCCTTTCTCTGGCTTTAGGTATTTTCTTGTGAAGAGTGGGTCTGTCAGCTGAGGCTGTGTGTTCCTTAGGAATCTCTGGTTGGATTTTAGTTATTTTATTTGTTGTTATGTCCAAAAGAAGTTTCAAGAGTTCCTATTATTCTACCATCTTGATGATGTCTTCTCACTAAGTTCTTGAAGCATTTTTATAACCAGTGTTCTATACTCTGTTTCTGGTAGATAGTTGACTTCATTTCATTTGGTTCCATTTCTCAAGGTTTCTTTTTTTTTTTCTTTTACCGGTATTTGGGACACTTTTTTTGTTCCTTCATTATGGCTGCCTCTATGTGATTTCTTTTATGTGTTAGGTAGTTCTCTTATGTCTTTTAGACTCTGCTTATTGACCTTATATATTATGTGTTCTGTGTGGTTTAGTGGTGCAGTCTATCTGATCACCTGTGCCTGTGTCTTAAGGCTATCACTTGTGTGTATTGTTCATATTCCCCCATTGTTGTTTAGCAGTAGTTGTTTTTGGCATATAAATGGGTAAGATTGGCTTCTAGGCTGACTGGCTTTGTGGATGGCTACAATGCTGCACTAGTTGTGTGGAGCAGGTAGCCAGGTGTCACCAAAAGGGTTCAGACATGTGAATTCTTCCAGACTAGTGCAATCTCTGATTTGGCTTTTTGGTGAACGAGTCAACATAGAATAGCAGGTACCTCTTGTAGCCTACATGTTAGGCAGGCTTCATGCAGGAATAATAGTGGCTGTCTCTCTGGCTGTTGCTCAAAAGCAAAGCTTTGTCCACATGTCTTTATTAGCTCTCAAGTTGCTGCCCCTCCAACTGATCCTGGATGAGTGAGTGTTTGTGATCAAGAGTCTATACCTGGTACTTTAAAAAGATCTTCTTGCTTTCCCACCACATATTGTCTCACTAAGATGAACAAAGTCCTCTCTATGTTTTCACTGCCACATGCTGTGGTTATTCCTTCTCCTGGCACAGGATCTCTGGGCTCAAAAGCTCAGTGTGGCACTGATACCATTTTTTTTATAGGGGGAACCTATACAATTGAGGTGTCCCTTCCAGGAACAATCCCTACTTCTGTATTTAGAGTCAGCTCATTCTTCATCTTTGCATCTTTGCCCCTCCTACCAGTCTCAGTTGAGCCTCTTTCTTATATCCTTAGTTATGGGGTTTTGTTTAGCTAGTCTTCTGATTACTCTTGTGGTTGGTTGTTCTATAAATTGCAATTTTTAATGTAAATCTGGCAGGCAGCAGGCATAGCATGCACCTAATTTACCATCTTTCTTCTGTCTATTATTTATCTTTAATTTTATTCTAGTGCACTGGGTACTTTTGCCACCTTTTTTAATGCAGAAAGAATGTTTTCTGTGTACCAGAATCAGTGTGAAAATATCATATCTCATACTAACTTGTCAGGCAGAATCAATTTCTTAGCTAAAATTTCTTACATTTTGTATTCTTAAAATATCTAATGTTTATAATGTGTGTTGCTTCCATACTTTCTGCTTACCAAATCTGTGTTTCCCATTGCTTATTAATGCAGAAAGAAGTATTTTTCAAATGCATGGAGTTACTGCTTTGTTATTCACAAAATATTATATTTAAGCTGCTCTTAAAATCCTCTTTGAATTTAAATATACTTTGATATAAGCAATCACTTCAAGATTAACAACAGAAAAAATATACCCCATCAAACAGATATTTGGACTATATGCTAGTTGTTGAAAAAAGACAAATTTTACAGAATTATAGAAGTTATATTTTATTAATTTTTCCATGTTAAATATTGGGCTACAAATATTAAACAAATGTAACAAAGTTACCACGACAAACAGACATTCTTACATATGGTGTTTAAAAAAACGTAGGATGTTTATATATGAGTGCTGTCCAGAAATTATCCAGCCATGTCACTCTTCTTGTTACATTGAGAATGGCTAGAATTTTTTCAGAGAGCTCGGGTATATTTGCTAAGAGTTTCAAGTGAGATATAATTTGATAATGTTAGAAGCCTTTAAAAAGTAGATGAAATTAAATGATAGATTATAAAATCATCTAAACCCTTATAAAAGATAAAATAAACTAATAAAATAAATAATGAACAGTGGGAAAAAATGTTGGCAACAACAAATTAAAGACAAAGTTAAAATTATTGAAGTTACTATGAAGACAGAGGTACATGTGGAGTTGTGCAAACCCAGAAGGACTGTAAACAAGAAAAAAGTTGGGTAATTTTCTCAAAAGAACTCACTTGAGGAACTTAAATGGCTTAATTAAAAATTCCCTTGGAACTTTAAGTGTTACATAAAAAAAATGAAAATGGCAATTAAAATTATCCTAGTAATGTAAAATTCTAAGATAGTCATGAAAAATAGCTCCAAGCAATCACTTATATATTTTTTAGAAAGTTTGAATGATTCACACAATTAATATAGTTATATAGTAATTTTTAAATAAATTGATCAAATGTTTCTATCCTTGTATTTTCACACTGTCATATGAGGTACTTAGATATA
>PVKE010024090.1:0-24085 GCA_004027555.1 Craseonycteris thonglongyai | reverse complement strand
AGAGAGAGACAGAGAGAAGGGGGAGGGCCCAGAGCAGTCTCCATAGTTGACAGCATTAGTTTTCCATATAGTTTCACTCCACAGGTGGATGTGGGGCTGTGCAGGGCAGGAACTGGGCTGGGAGCATCCTGCATAGGCCCCGACAAGAACTGAACTGGGGACACATCCCAGTTCAGCACATGGGTCCACCTGGGCCTGGGCCCAGGATTCGATCCACGGGCTCTGGGGCTGCACAGTGAGCGCTTAACCCTCTGAGCCATCCCAGCTTCCCCTTGGGGGTAGGACATTCTTAAATCACATTGTTGAGGTGATTTTCCTCAAAGGGCTTTGTGAAACAAGACCAGAATTCCCCCAAAGGAAGCCTTTTGATTCTGGAATGTATGCAACATCCTGCAGCCAGACTTTGTTTCCAGCTCACAGTGGAAACCTAACTGTTCTTAGGGTTACTTATCAGCTCAGCTTCCAGAACTAGTGAGGGTCTCTCTCCCTCTCCTCCTCTCCCAGTGACTTTTCTGATCTCTCAGCTCCCTTCTTAAGCTCCATCTCCACCTGTACTTACCTCTCTAGAAAGAGATAACCTTGCCCAATGCTTTGGTGACACACCATAGTTATTATAGATTCCACACCCGCCACCTAAAATGTTCCAAGAATCCTGCTATTATCCCACATGCTATGTGATTTTTTGCTTCCATCATGTAAGACTTTTCTATTTCATCAGGGTCCTGCCCCTTTTTCCAGCAGATATCCCCAAGTGAACACCCAAGTAAATGCCCTGTGTACATGTGCCCTAGTAAAGCAAATTCACCTTGCCTTTCCAGCTCTTCTCCTCTCCTCTTTTTGTCGCCCCCTTCTCCCTTTTATGTGTACACCCGAACCTACAGTGTGGCTTTTGCCTGCTCCCTCCATAGGAATTGTCCTGGGTCTAGCTGGTGATCCTACATAACAACTCCTCAGGGTTTTACTTTTATTTTTACACCTTTTTTTAAAGGGTTCTTGATTCATTTCTTATACATTCCTTTGGGACTTCTAATTCAATAACGTGATATTACTCTCAGATTCACTTTCTACTCTTTCACATGTTCCTAATTACCCTTCTTTCATGGTTCTCCTTCCTCTCTTACCTCTTCTGTGCATATACAAGGGAGGGGGACCCAAAAAACCTGGAATTTATTTATTAAAAAATTGTCTATTTTTTCTTTCATGTTTAATCTTCAGTCACCTTCAAAGTACTTTCCATTTCATGCAATATACCTATTGAGACACTTTCCATTTCTCAGAACAGTTTTGAACTCATCAATTTTGATGCCTCTTGGTGCTTTTGCCATTTTTTGTTTCACCTCGTCCACATCAGCGAAACATATTCTTTTGAGGACATTTTTCATTCAGGGAAACAAAACAAAACAAAACAAAAAGTCACTCAGGTCAAGACCAGGTGAATAGGGAAGGTGGGGTACAGGGATCAAGCTCGTTTGGGTCAAAAACTGCTGAACACACAGCATGGTGTGGGTAGGTACATTGTTATGGTAGAAGAACCAGTCATCTATTTCCTACAACTCGGGATGTTTCTTCTGCCAATTATGATGCATCCTTCTCAAAATTTCCAGATAAAAACTTTGATTCATTGTTAGACCCAGAGGAAAAAATCCCAAGCACAGAATCCCTGCCACATCAAAGAAAGATAATTTCAGTCTTTTTTGGGTCCCCCTTTATACTCTCCATCTGTTTACTTAACAGTTCAGGGAAGGGGTTAAGTGTCTGGATGAGTAAGGGACTCAGAAAGCACTAGTTATCTGACCGTAGTCTGCCTCTTTAGACCTCAGATTCCAGGACCTAGACCCAGTCCCTCTGGGCTGCATCTTATTCCCTGAAGAGTTCTTGTTCTTTTCTTTGATCACACTGTTCCCTCAGTCCAGAACTCCCCTCGCCCCACCTTTCAGAAATCTTTAACTAAAACTCTCTTTAAGCCTTTACTGATCCCCAAGTCAGAATTAATCTCTATTTCTCAGTTTTAAAAGTAAGAGTTTCATTTTTTTATATATTCTGTTCCACTACAGGTTAGTTATTTGTTTGCATGTATCTCTCGCTGTCTTTTCTAAGTACTCTGCAGTAGATGGTGAACCTTTGGGTTTCATTTTGAATGGGTGCTTCCATCAATAAGTAACAGATATCAACACATTATGGAAAGATAGGGAAGAGATAATGAAAAATATATAATATATACTTCAAGAAATATTAGCAAGATCAGTTTAATGAAAAGTGTGTACAGGTGCCCAAGAATACGGAACAGCCATGTGAGCATAAATGTCCAATGATAATCAAGGAAATTTCAAGCATTTTTATCAGTTGATGAAATAAGGCTTGAAAAAAGCACTAGACCAATCAGTCCCTGGGAAATGCAAAATGGCATTCCAGAAAGGTGAGTGAAGGAAGAGGAGTGATAAACCATTGCTCTATGCTTATTTTTTATGGTATGTGCAGTACAGGTTTTATAGCCACAAAAATTCTTTGGAAACTCTTCAAAGACAATCTGGTCCAATTTCAAACTTTTGAACTTTCTCTTGATGGCTGCTATTCTTTCTCTTTTTCTAGAATTTTTGTGATATAGTTAATTTTTTTTATTTTATACATCATTATCATGTCCTAATAGAAAATAGTATTTTAACTGAAGAAGTATTGCATTCTCTTCTTTTGTAACAGATTTATGCCAAAGCACAAAACACCCCATTTACAGAAGATGCTCAGCCTTAAAGGAAACGGCAGTGTTGCTTCATCCATGACCCTTCCTTTCCAAAGGAAGCACGGAAGTTCTGAGAATTTATTGAAGAATTTGGATTCAGAGTCTGGACCTTGTGATGCAGCACAAGAAAACCTGGGCAGCTCATTAATGCAGGAGTCGTACTTGAAAACGTGCAACTCAGCTGATAATTCAAGCTCTCATCATGGGGAAAATAAACAAAATTCGTGTGACAGTTTGAGTGGAGCTGGTGATCAACCAAGACCATTGCACATTGTCTGGCCTCACAGGTGGTAAGTTTAAAGCACACTGAGTTATAGAACTGGTAATAGAAGATATATTGTAATGATTGATTTAGCAATTTGTCGCTTTAGCTTTAGAAAAAAGATCATTTTAGTGTGGCAGTACTACTAATGTGGTGTCAAGGTGGTACTCAGTATGTTTATATAAATATGAGTACTTCAATTAAATTTGAATTTTTGAATTACAGATAATTGTAGTGATTTTTCTCAACAGTAGCTAGGCACTTCTAGGAAATCAAATCGTGTTCAAGAAGTTTCAGAGTATAACAAAAGGATCATATATGTGTGTGTGTGTATATATATATATAATAGGATTATATATTTTTGTGTGTATATATATTGTAATTATGAAACTATTTCACATATACACATTGCTAAAGTATTATTACCATTAAAACAAAAGCAATTTCCATTTTTTACTAATTTAACCCATTTCAACTGGGTGCCTTTATTTCTCTTGTGATAATATGTATCAATACATTTGAAACAAATTTTCCTTCTCCCAAGTGCTTCTGTATTGTGCTAAGCAAAATAGTTTTTAACAGAATCTTTTCTAAACAGAGGAAAATCAACTGCAACATATAATCGCACCTAATATAAATGCATAAACTTAACCCTGGCTCCTACAAATTAGGATTTAAAGAGGTGAAATGTCCTGATAATCTTCTGGTATTAGACACGAACATTTTAATCTAGTTTTATTCCTCCCAGTTAGTTTAATCTGCATGTGGCCTGATTAGAGTTCACTTCCCCCACAGATTATGGTCTCTTTATTGCAGAGATGCTGGGCTGATCATTAGGTCCGATTTTCTGAAAGCAACTGTTTACAGGTGGAGTAATAAGCACACTACACCGGCCTGGCAAAGCGCCTTTGCCTAGGATTTGACTTCCAGCACATTAAAACTCCAAGCGCTCTCCCAATTGATCTGCAGCGTCTGGTACCTAAAGGGATTTTTATCTTTGACTCTAACTATGAACATAAAATTCAGAGATTCAAAGTTGATGTGGAATTGTATTCATGGATTTGTCTATTTAACTACACACTTCCAGCACAGCCTTTCTAAGGGAGTAATGTTTATTTTTAAGTCATGTTTTACTTAGACCATACCAGTGTTCAGTACTTTGATATTATTTTAAAACGTAGTGGATCTGATTGACATTAACCTGTTTCAAGGTAAAATAGATGTCCTCATTTCTTCTTTCTGAAAAACTTTTCCTTTTATTCTGTTAACCATTGGTTGTCTCTGAAGTAATATTTATTGCAGGAAAATCAGTTTGTAAAGTTTGATTCTGGGTTATCATAAAATACTAAATTAAATAATGTGTAGACTCCTACCACAAAACAACATACTGATCTGGGGAAGAGTGCTATCCACTACATTGCACGAAATAAGACAGAGCTATGTTAATACAATTAACAATATTAAATTAAATAATTCCCTCTCTTCCTTTGTATATTTTTGCTTTAATTTAATTTAATTGCCTAAAGTGAGTTGCTTAAAGAGATACAGCATTATGTTTGTGCACATTCTTATTGTTAAAGCTAAATTATTTTTAATTTGGTGAAGAGGGAAAAAAGCCACATCAGCAAGAGTAAATGCCAAAATATAAAAGTAACACATTCATCCTTACGGGTAATATAGTAGAACATTGGAAACTTGGAGGTTGCCAGACACATAGCTAACATTAGGGCTAATTTTGAAAATCTAGCGTGCAGTCAATTTTACTGATGCCTGGGGACATACAAGGTAGAAGCTGACAAGAGAACTAATTTTGTTTGGGTTATTTACTGCTATGCATCATCCGCGGGTGCCCGCCTGACACACAGCTATATGAAGGGGGATATTATCACACACTAAAAATTTATGTTGACATTCGATATTTGTTCAATATGTCAGCAGTATTACTTTCATAATCAAAAGAGTAAGAAAAAGAGAAAAGAAAAGCACTTTATGCTCATATAGATATATCTTTTTAATAACAGTCTATAAGGTTAATATAGTTTACCTTTGAGAGTATACAATGAAAACAAGCAGGGTTAGGAGGGGAAATGACAGAAAGCATCAACCCGAGCTGTTTGTTTGCCATTACCTAAGCGAGCCATGTCAGCTCTCTGGCCCGCGTCTGATAGCTATTTGTTGTACAGAGAGCACAGCATAAAAAAAAAAATATCAAACTCTTAATACTATTGTGTGCCCATAACCATCTGTCACTGCTAGCCTGGAGATGAGAGGAAGATTACGAGGAATAAACACTGAGCCGCCGAGCATTGGTAAAGCCTTCGGGCAAAAAACTCTTGTGGGGACATCAAAGACATTCTAATTCCGAGGCAGTCAAGGATTACAGTGTGTAACCTGTGCTGACAACAGATAAATGACTGGCAATATTGTGCCAGAGCTGTTGGGTCCTGCATGGAGTACTGATGATGATGATGATGATGTTATCTTGCAGAATGGACTCTGCTGGGATAATTTTATGATAAAACACTTTTTTCAAATGCCACTGGGTCTAGGCAGGCATTTACTAGCTACAGGGGTAGCAATCAGTTTCTTCAAAATTTACTGTTCTAAGCCCATTAGAGTTCCAACGCAGCAAGACTCTTCAATGAAAATCTCAACTGCCTATATTTTCTTTAGGAGAATATATGCAAATGTTGTGAGCTGAACTTCTACCCTTTAGTGCTAGGTGCTTTATCATCTGATTTATGTAAATTCGCTCATAAAAATACAGTTTATTTTTAATTGGTGAATATGAATTAGAAAATTAAGATTCTGGTTCTGCATTCATCAAACATCTCCAGTTACAAGCACACATTTATTTAGACCTCTGATCTCATGGGTAGAAATCAAATAATTGACCAGTCAATATGAATTGTATTATAAAGGAAACCGTGGTTTCTACTAGAAATATCCCGGGTGTATTTCTTATTCAGCCTTCTGAATTTGAGCCTCCTTGTACTTCACATGTTCTTGTCAGTATTATGAGCTACTTAATCTACCATCTTGGAGGGGGGTTTTCTTTAGAATTGACTGCAGGAAGCTCTTCAGTATGTTGCATTTTTGCCTTGGTCATGTATATTTTCCAGGGAGAAGGTATTTAGAATGGTAGAATGCATTGTTGATTGTTTCTCCTGTAAACATAAAGGAGAAATGGTCACTAGAGAGGGCAACAGGATTCTTAGAGCCTGTCATTACCTTGCCTAACAAACAAAAATAAAACCCTCCTTCTTATCATAAAAAATATGTCCATGAAATCATGCAGTTGCAGTAGCCAACTCTAAAAATGAAGTGATGCTGACCTCATTGTGTTTGTTCCACACTGGGATCATGATGGTCTGAAATATAGTGTTAGCCTCTAACATATCTGGTACTAAGTCAACCAAATGTAGAGCCTACTTGCTAGGATATGTATCAAAATCAAAAGTGACATTTTTTTCGAAGATACATTCTGGCTTTAAATCTGTGTTAAAATGTCTGTGCATGAGAACAGGCCCTTAAATGCAATGCTTGCCCTCTCTCTTCATTCTTTCTGAATCTGAGCTTGTCAAGGATTATAGTGTGCAACCTCTGCTGACAGTAGATAAATAACTGACAGTATTTTAGCAGAGTTGCTGGGTTCTCTGCAGAGTCATTTGTTTTCTCCTTTCTACCCAGTCTTTAGTGTTTTGTTATAAATATCTATAGTAAGGCACAGCTAACAGAAATGACTTATAGAGAAAGATCTGTAAAAAATAGATGCAATTGGCAATGCCTTTTTAAAAATTATTTTCTTTCCATTATGCAAATATTATAACATTGTACCAGGTGTCAACTTTTATGTAAATGTCCTCTTTATTATAACAAGCATGAAAGACACTCTGCTGGAGGGACAGAAAAAAAAATTACAAGACACTGAAAGATAGCATTCTCAAGGCTGAGGTTCTCAAACTCTTTGATCTCAAGAATCCTTTACACTCTTAAAAATTATAGGCTACTAAAGAACTTGCTAATCGGGGTTATATCTATCAGTATTTACTGTATTAGAAATTAAATTTCAGGGAAAGGTTTTTAAATCTACATTAATTATTTAAAAACAATAATGAAGAACCAAATACAGGTTAAAAATAACTATATTTTACAAAATAAAAAAATTAGTGAGAGGAGTGACATTATTGTTACATTTTTTGTAAATTAATTATGTCTAAGTAGAAGAGAGTTGGATTTTAATAGCAGCTTTAGTTAGTGTGTGGCAATATATTGCTTTGGTGGAAGTTTATGAAGAAAATTCTGCCTCACGAAGAGAAGAGAGTTGGAAAAGGAAGGAGCGTTTTAACAAGCCATTCAGATTATTGAAGATATTCTTCTTCGGTACCACCCTGGAACTTGACAAGTGTCTTCAAGGGTAGTTGAAGACAAGTGTCTTCAAGGAAAGTTGAAACCACTCAGTGACTCTTCATGCTCTGTTACATGCTGTTTAAATAAGTGTTATAGCATCATGCATTTGGAAAATTTAGGTTCACTGAATGATGCACGTCTTCCAAATGTTGACACAGTTCATTATTTCAAAGAATCACATTGTTAATATCACCAGTGATACCAGAGACATTCTTGATTATTGGGAAGTTGAGTTGTCAGACTCACAATAGAGATACAGTTTTTTTCAAATTTCTATTTTTCAGTTAAAAGCTTGAATGGATCATTGCAAATATTGTCTGTTGTTTTCCTTGAAGTGACAGGGTTCACATGGTTTGTATTTGAGAAAATGTCTGCCAAATCCCCCAGTCTGATTAACCAAGGCTAGTCTATCAGTTGTTCTTTTAAATAAAATTGATGTTTCATGAAAAAGGCAGCCAGTTTAGCTCACAACTCAAACATTCATAGGAATACTTTCCTCAAGGCAGTCATTGTATCTTAGTATGCAAAGGTGATTTATGTGACTTTCCAATTTTATTACGCAGGATATCAAAAGAGGTCTCTTGAAGGGATGAAATTTAATAAAATAGTTATTTTAGTGCTTCTTCAAGGACACTGTTAAGTGAAATTGACCCCCCACCTTTTTTTTTTCACTGCAGTTTCACTTGGTTTAAGAATATCATGCCTGTTGGTTCCATTTGGTGCCATTGCCTTGAATTATGCTAAGTCACCTGCAGTTTTACCCATCAGTGCTTTTTCAGTATCAGGACATATGTCAACACAGCAAAAAAAACCCAAATTACATCTTAGTACTATTATGAAAATAATTTGACTTTGCAGACTCCATAAAAGGGTTCTGAGTACCTTTAGGAATTTGCAGACTACCCCTTGAGAACAACTGTCAGATGGAACTGATATGACATATGTAAAAATATGTCTGCCATCGTCATCGAAATTGCCTAATATTTAGTTCTCTTTCCCTGACTGTTAATATACTAACATTTAGATTTAGCAGTTGATAGCACACAAGTGTTCATCATATGTAAAAAAACTGTCTCAGACCAAACAAAATTTGTCACAACATGGGCTCAGTGGTTAGGAAGCCATAGGAGAGAGATCTGTAAGAAATTCTTTTCTGCTCTTAAAGCCTCTATGAGTAGCCCGTAAGTGAGTGTATTCTGGTTTAAAAAGACGGAGTGGGAGTAGGCTGGGAGACATATTCAGGAGTTTGAAATTGTTAGAGTACCCAAGTTATAAATTCCACCATGACCTCTTCATTTGAAATGTGGGGAAATTGTCAGAGCTTTTCACTTAAAGGGGAATGACTATTTATGTGCTATATGATATTTACAGTATTTTCTGTGAAGTAATGATAAAACAGTTTATGCGGTGTTGGTTATGGTTAATAGTGTGAATTTGGAAAGGAAAAGGTCCAGTCATTGAGAAATAAAGACAGATTTGAAGCGTACTTAGATGAGTTATGCACTATAATATTGGGAGAATTTGACATACTATAATTTTAGAAAGTTTGGAGATTTCTGACTGAAAACAAATGATTAATATAAAATGGAAAATTATATTTTAGCACTTGAGAATAAAATTAATTACTTTGTTTTTCTTTTCATTTTGACTCTGAGGTTTAAATAGCACTTTGAGAACAATATTGACCACTTCCATCTGAAAAGATTGGTGTTAAATGATTGCATGATATGCTTTCTGGCTGAAATAACTTATCTTGGTTTTCTTATTGGTTATATAAGTTAGGGAAAGTTTGGTGAGTAGATTGTGTTAATTTTTTTTAGGTTTTGCTGGTCATTCTCTGAGGATAGAATACTTTTAGAGGGCAGGCTTCAGATGCCACAGCAGGATGTAAACAGAGATGCAAAGGGCTAACTTTTAGACATCAATGTTCTTTGTTCTATTTCAGTGTTATGTATAAATCTGTTTTTCTAAGGAAGTAATGATCCTGGCAGAATTATTGTTCTGGAGAAGATGGCCTTGTGTTATGGCCCTCTGCCTTTTAGCATACATCACTAAAACTTCTTCAGACTTGGGAGAATCCATCTCTATAAAAGATGATTCCATCCGTGCCTTCCAGTCTTGAGTAGCACTGTCCATTTTCACAGTTAAGTATCTCTAGTGTAAGGATGAGCTAATTTAAGATTGACTGGGAATAATGGGTAACTGCTCTTTGAAAGAGGTTGTCTAACCAGCTCTATATTTATCTATTAATTGGGCACTCAATGCTCACGTAAATAATAAGGTTCTAATTGATTATTGCCATTTCTGATTTGATAAGTTTTCTTCAGTTACATTTCTTTGCTTAGAGGTATTTCTTTTTTTTAATATTTTTCTATTTACTTATTTATTTTTGACAGAGAGAGAGAGAGAGAGAGAGAGAGAGAGAGAGAGAGATACAGAGACAAAGACAGAGAGAACTGAACTGGGGGAGTTCCCTGTTCAGCATATGGTTCCGCACGGGCCAGGGCCGGAGCCGCGATTTGATCCCTGGTCCCCGGCTGCAAAGTGAGCGCTTAACCCACTGAGCCATCCTGGCTTCCCCTACTTAGAAGTATTTCTGTGTTTATTTTTTGTTGTTTGTTTGATTTTGCCCTTAAAGAATTTCAAGTGAACTCTGTCATCTAAAAGTCAACAAACTCTAAAGAATTTTATCAGAATCTTTGAAAAGTTTTAATCAAATACCTGGCTTAAATTACTACATGTTAAAATAACAGAGTTTTATTTTGTCTTCTAACATGGTACTATCATATGAATCTCTGGAAATCTATTACAGGATTCCTAATTAGTAAGAAAATACACATTGGGGAATTCATGACCAAAAAAAATTGTTTTACAAAAATCCCATTTATAATTTCTAAAATTTCACTCATAGATGCCTTACTGACTGTTTTCCAAATCACTGGACGTATGATAAAGATATATTCAACATTTAGTTTCTCAGTGCTTCTTGGGCTATTTTTAAGCTTTCCAACATACCATGTCAGCATTAAGAACTTCTACCTACAGTCATTACAAACTTGGTGTTATCTCTAGAATATCATTAAACTAAAGCTCTTTTTACCCTTTCGTGCCTAACAAGACTAAAAAGTTAGCTAAACTTGACTCATTTCTTCAACATAGTAATTACTGCAGAAGATGGTGTTTGATTATGGTGTACTTACTTGTATGATAGTCATCTTCATCTGCAAGACCGACGTCTGTGTTTGCTTCTCTTGATCACAACTCTTGATCATATCCTATGCCAGACTTACTTACTTAACAAAGATCAGGTGTAAATGATTTGGGAAGTAGATGTGGATGGATGGATGCATGGATGGATGGATGGATAGATGGATGAATATATTATCTACTTCTTTGTCACATAAATTTGTGTCATGTATATGATTTTGTATGTGTTTAAATACATATTCTTCCTAGTTACTAAACCTTTCTCCACGCTATCCCTGTTGATCTGGCCTCTCTTTTACTTAAGACTAACATCCTCCTCTTGTTCTTAATGTAAAGCACTTTCTATCTTTCCATGATGGCAGTTACCATTATGTATCTTTAGAGGTGCACGAAATCTTCTACCTTCCACAGGTACTGGCCCTGATTTAAATTCCAGTGATGTGTGAGTTCTCCTGACTCAGTTTCCATGCACCAAGGACACCTGTGTAATCTATTGCACAACATGAACATGTAACAAAACTTTTGTACATGAACTTTCCACACCCCCACCTAGTTTTACTGCTTCCATGTTTTAAATGGTATCATTTGGTTTAGATCAAGGGGGTTCACCTTTTGGCTTCCCTGGGCCACATTGGAAGAAGAACAATTGTCTTGGGCAAATACACTGCACTTGGGCAAATAAAATACACTAACACTAACAATAGCTGATGATAAAAAAAAAAGGCAAAAAATTTTTATAATGTTTTAAGGAAGTCTATGAATTAGTATTGGGCCACATTCAAAGCCATCGTGGGCTGCATGCTGCCCATGGGCTTTAGGCTGGACAAGCTTGGTTTAGATCCTTAGGTCCTCCAGGATAGAGACAGAATATTTGTGTTTATTTGGAGAGAATTTTTTTTCCATAGCATCTATTGTATACCTGGCATGTGGGATACTTAGGTGGTGTTAGTGTTCATGATGATGATGATGAATAATTATAAGGTGGCTTTGGTGACTGGTCTTACTTACTCAACAAGTCCAGTTGAGGACATGTTTCTCATCCTGTGAAGAAAGGCAATGAAAATACAGAGGAATTCAATTAATGAAATGACAGGTAGAGATAATCATGAGATCAGCAATGCTTTTACAAAGCATGTATTTTGTTTATTTTGTTTTTCTTTTTTTAATCAAATGCCTTTGCAGCAGTAAATACAAACCCTTCAGGACTTCGTTAAAATGGTCATTTATTTTTAACAAAAGGGTAGTAAAACAAGTAAAATTATGGTCATTGGGAGGAAAGGCTCAAACTGGTTAAAACCAAAGTAATTTCTTTGTTATTGCTGGAAAATAAATCCAGAAGAAGTATTCTTTTTATTTTCACCTACCACTCTGCCATAATACAAATGCGTAAACTGTTTTTAAATAATCCATTGAAATTATTTTCTAAACTCCTGTTTATAATCCCAAGTGAATGTGATTCTTTGGTTTTTCTAGAATACTGACACAAAGGTGCAGTGTCTAGATTTTTTTTTTTCTTAATCACACCAAAGAATCAAAGGTAGAATAGCAATAACTATTATAAATTATGTAAGGTTTTTTTTTCTTTGTATCATTTTTATTGGCTATGCGACTAATTAGCTATTTCAGCACTATTGGGGCTGGCATCAATTGCTGGTTAAACAAAAGAAGGGGGAATTTCAGAAACACAAAGAGCAAAATGTTTGAGATTTGTTCTTACTCAGATATATACCTCATAGTGCCTATCTTCCTGTTGAAGGAAATAATTTATCATGAGCTCAGTCAAAAGCATTTCTTTCTTTGCTGTCTTTTTTTATTAATTTAGATAGGTTTCTTAGATGAGAAATGATGTTACTTCTAATTATGGTTACACGTACTTAATTTCCTTCTTTTTTCCTAGGCTTGGTGTGAAAGGCAGTTTCCTCCAAAAGAGGGGTGGGGGTTCGGGGGTGGGGGTGGGGGGGAGAAAGAATACTGATAGAGCTGATCTTCCTGTTGCCTTAGCAACTGATTTATTTATTAGGGGTTGAAATGACATGAGTTAATATACCACATACCTGCTGATCGGCAAACTCCCCTATTTCAGCTGCAGTTGACAATTAAGTCCTGGACAGCTACAGCCAGGGGTTAATGTTCCTCATTAGGAGAAATAGGTCATTACTGGGAAATCAAGGCACTTAAGGCAGCTTTGGGTAAAATACAAAATTCAGCATCTAGAGGAGTGAGGCTTTTTTATGTTAATTAACCTTATTTTCCTAGGTTTAAAAAAAATCTTATATGCACATGACAGTGGATCAATTAATTGAAAAAAGAGCTAGTTTAGTTTACTTTACTCTCTGAGTTGTCTTCATTTCCTTTGCAAGGATTTCATTATTTTATGGAAAATTCTTATGTCTATATGATGAGTAAAAAGGGTATTAAAATTAAGAAGGGAATCATCATGGAAATCAGCTTTACCACAAGGGAATGAGCAAATAAAAGCCTTGGAAATGAAAATAAATAAGCTTTGCTAATACCTCACCTAAGGAGCAGAACATAAGCCCATCAGAGCTGGGAGATATTTAGAGGTACTTCTTTGCTTCTTTATTAAGCAGTTACATAGTTATTTGACCTTCAGAAACTGAAACTTCGGAGAAGTGATTCCAAGTGGTTTGTAAACATTCTATTTGAGGAAAGCTGTATAGCAGTTTAACAAACAGTAACTTTCCAGTTCATAATTGGCTTTTTTTAATACCAATAAAATTAGATACACTAGTTGAAAGTTTTTATTAAGATGTCTGAGTAGGTGTTTTTTTCACTTGGTATGTTCATAAATAATGTATCAAGACCCCCTGATAGCTTTGTTTTGTTATTTCTTTAAAGAGCCTTTATGTTGAAAGAGGGGTTTTTATGGAGTAGAAAAACATTTATCGCTCAGAATTCTGTTTTATCTTCCTTAGTGTACTGTATCCATTGAGGTTACTTCGTACTAGTTCCTTCACTTATGCTAACTTTCTCTGTGAGACATAGACAAAAGCCAAAGGTGCTCTCACCACCATTATCCCCTAAACTACTTTGTCCCTTCAACGTAAAAATCAAAATCACTATAATTCTTCTCCTCCTACCCATATACTTACTGTAAACAGTCCTTAATGTGAGAATAATTACTTTACTTCCAGACTTAGTTGTTTTTTGTTTTTGTTTTTTTTTTTGAATCAGTGTATGTTTTCACCTCCTCCCCAAGGGTGAAACTAGGCCCTCAACTACCTCTTTAGAAAATACCATTCTAGGGGATAATTCAGTGGTTGAGAACTTACCTTGCAATCATGATATCTGGGGTTCAATTCCTGGCCCCGGTCAGTGTAAACCCATAAGCTGAACTGTGGCGCAACTGGTAACCACCAGGATGGTAACCACCAGGACAGCTTGGAGGCGGAAGGTCTCGCTTCCCATGAGGGAGGCCCCCAGTTCAGTTCCCATTCTGCACAGCCCCACATCCAGCTTTGTGGAATGAAGCCATGTCACAACTAATGGTGTACAGTTATGGAGACTGCTCCAGGCCCTCCCCCCTTCTCTCTCTCACGCACACCTTTTCTCAAAACAATAAAATCAAAAGGAAAAAAAGAAAAAAAAAGAAAATACCTTTCTAGTAAACCTGTGTTAGTATTATATATATTGCAACTTATCATTTGATTTAGCATGAAATTACTGTTTTGGGTGACACCTTTCAAGGCTGCTGCTACCTTTAGAAAGATATTTCTACTCTGAAGTTCAATGTGAATCTTTATATTTTTAGCTGTTTGAAAGAATGTGTGTAATAGAAAGACGGAGAGATGGGGAGGGGAGGGCAGATCAGTCTCTCTAGTTGCACATTACCAGTTTTTTGACATGGTTTCATTCCACATAGGTGGATATGGGGCCTCTGGGAGTGGAACTGAACTGGGGACCTCCCTCATGAGAGGTGAGAGCCTTTGCCACCATCCTGGCAGTTACCAGTTGCACACTGGAGTTCAGCATGTGGGTTTGCATGGGCCAAGGCCGGAATTTGATCCCCAGACCTCACAGTGGCAAGGCAAGTGCTCAACCTTTTGAGCTATCCTGGCATCCCCTCAATGTGATCCTGTATACAACTGCCTCTACACTTATGCTGGCTGATCCATGGGTGTAACAAGAACTCTTTTAAAGGAGAAATTGTTTCCCCATTTTCAGGATCTCCACCCGAGATTCAGAGTTTTAGAATAAGGAGGTATGGAAGAGACTGTAGCTATTCCTCTGAATTTCTCCTTTTAGCAGGAGAAGGGGTTGAGAACACAGTTGGAGCATATTTTCATGGTTTTATTGCAATTTGGTATGGCTGTATGACTGGCTCTCAACTAGTAAATGTAAGCAGAAATGAAGTGGGCCACTTCCAGGTGGGGATTACAAATGTCCTGCCTACATCCCCCGGGTTGTCTTTCTGTTGTGCAGTGCACACATAGAAGGTACTTGTTGAAGATGTCATGTTTGGCTTGGGGCCTTAAGTGACCCCTTGGATCAGGGCCGCCCTTTTGGTCCATTCACCTGCTTAATACTCCAACATTGTACATTTTTTAATCCAGTTTTTAATGTAGCCAATGAATGCAGAAAGCTACCACAATAATCTGGACGAATACGGTGGTAGTTTTGACTGGGACCAGAGCAATGGAAGATATAAGAAGAGACTAAGATATATTGTAAAGATATTGACCCCAGTGCATAAATGTAGGAGCTATTTACTCAGGTGAACACTTGGTGAGAAGGTTTAGGAAGTTTGCATTTAAACATACTACACTAGAGATATCTTTTAGACACGCAAGTAGAGATTTTATTTGGAAGTTAGATATACAGTAGACTCTCTATTAACTGGAACTCAAGCAACCAGCAAAATAAAATCAAAGAAACAGTACTACATTTATCCAACATGGGTGCCAGTTAACTGAGAGTGTACTTACATTATCTGGCATCTACCAATCCCCACGGGTGCTGGTTAACTGAAAGCCTACTGTACAGGTCTTGATTATTCAGATGAGCAGTCAGGACTAAAGATAGACATTTAGGAGTTATCAACATGGTTGTGTTAAATTTCTAGGAAACATTTAAAGATTATATAAATTTAAATCTTATAAATTTTATTTGTAAGTTTCCTGATATTAAACCTTAAATTTATACTGATTCTATGGGTAGCAATTTAGTTATAGTATAGTAGAGTCTGGTCACTCTACAAGTCCCTGCCTTTACAGTCACCAGACTTATGCCTTCAGCCAGGTTACCTACTCTCTAACTTCAATTGTCTTCTTTATATGATGGAAATAATGTTAACTACAGTACAGGTTGGTTCTGAGGACTAGAGAAGATGGCATATATAAATGAGTTAACAAAGTTCATTGCAGAGAATACTCACTTAATAAACATTAGCTATTATTATTAGTAAATAATACAGTACTTCATTACCTCACATAGGACTGTTTCTTTTGCCCATTTTTATTGGTTAAAATCTTTTTTTTCTCTTAACTTTCCTAGAGAAAGGGAAAAAAAGCTAAATAAAGTCGTCTTTTTTTGTCTTCATTTTCAGCCTACCCAAAACAAGTACATACTGTACAGAAAAATGAATTAAGCTAGAGAGCAAACACTTCTAAGGAGCAGCATCTGCCTTGTAAATGAAGTCTATAAAAGGGTACCAAATGTCTCTTCACATTTTAATGATTGTTAGGGCATCACTAAACCTGGATGGAAAAAAGTTTTTTGAGGTTCTTACATCAGTAACCCACACTGTCAATATCACAAATTATTTCCATTTTTTACAAGGTGACTGCTTTAAGCCTTCACTTAGAATGGCAATGCTGTTTTAGCAGGAATAGATAGATAGATGATAGATAGATAGATAGATAATTAATAGATGATAGATAGATATAGATGACAGATATTTTAGATAGATATTAACAGATGATAGATAGATAGATAGATGGATAGATAGATAGATAGATAGATAGATCCATAGATTCTTAGATAGATAGAATCTACACAAAAAGATATACAAGGGCTGTCTGGAAAGTATCCAGCCATTAATATGAAAAAATAGAGGCATTTGTGACTAGACTTTTTCAGACAGCCCTTGTATAGTCACATAGTTTTGTTTTTTTACCAAAGAGATGATTTGGTAATTTTAATATGATATAACGGGTGTCCCAAAATTCACGCAAGATTTGAATTTTGCGTCATTTGTGTGGTAAAGTGTTGCCAACGGAAAAAAAAAGACAGCGTGACAGCTGACAGTTCAGGGTTATTAAAAATGGAGCGCTTCATGAAAGAACAATGCGTTTTCATTGTTAAGCAATGAAAATTTACAATTTTTAACTATAAACCTGTGTTTTCTATTGAAATCACTTCTTATGTGAATTTTGGGACACCCTTTAATTTATATGTAACAAAATTCACCCTTCTTAACTGTATAATTCAGTGGTTTTTAGTAAATATACAGAGGTGCACATCGATCACCAAAGTCGTGTTTTAGAGCATATCCATCACCCTAGAAAGAATTCTCGTGCCCTTTGCAGTCCCTTTCTGTTCTCACCCCTGCCCCAGGAAACTGCTAATCTGATGGCTCTTGCGATAAATTTGCCTTTTCTGGACATTCTATATCAGTGGAATAATACAATAGGTGGTCTTTTGTGCCTGATTTCTTCCATTTAGGACTTCAGTATACTTGAGGTTTGTTCATGATATTTCATGTATCTTAGTCTGTTCCTTTCTAATGCTGAGTGAGATTCCATTGCATGGGTATAATTTTGTTTATTCATTTATCATTTGATAGACATTTGGATTATGTTCACTTTTTAACTATTGTGAATAATACTCCTCTGAACATTTACATAGAAGTCTTTGTGTAAACATATTTCCATTTGGGAGGGGTAAATACCTAGATATGAATTTCCTGATTTGTCTGATACATTTATGTTTAACTTTTAAAGAAACAAGAAAATCACTTTTATATAAAAAATATGTATTTTATTGCTTGAGAGACAGAGAGAGACAGAGAGAGAGACAGAGAGAGAGAAAGAGAAGAGGGGTGGGCGCAGAGCAGTCTTCATAGTTATGACATGGTTTCATTCCACACAGGTGGATTTTGGGCCACACTAGGCAGGAACCGAACTGGGGGCCTCCTGCATGGGAGGGAGTACATTCACCACTATCCTGGCAGTTATCAGTTGTGCCACAGCATATGGGTTTGCATGGGCTGGGGCCAGGATTCAATCCCCCGACCTCACTGTTACAAGGCAAGAGCTCAACCTGCGGAGCTATCCCAGCATCCCCAAGTGAATCACTTTAAAGAAGAACACCTAGTAACTCTTCTTATATTTATTCATTCATTTAAAAATGTTAATTGAACTTCTAAAGCTAGCCACTGTATTAAGTACTAGATATAGGTGGCTCTTGATTATCTGCTGTAGTGGACATGAAAGTAGCCTGATGTTTAAAATTTCCTCATTATCCATGAACCTAATGCTGGGCATTTTTTCAAATGTCTTCAGCAAACAGTCTGATTTGAATGTGCCTATTTTCCCAAACGTGTATTGAATGGCTGTGTGGTAGGTAGTTTTCAGGAACCCAAAGAAGGAAGGCATAAACCTCTGATTTTTAGGAGCCCACGGGCCAGGAAGGGAGACAGGTATGTGATGCCTGCATATATATCCCCAGGGCCCTTGCCACTTTCTAAAATATAACATATCTAAAATAAAAAAACTATTGCTCTTTTCTTCTAAGCTCTTTTCTGCTCCTTTCTGCCCCTCATCCTCAGCTCCAAATGAATCTCTTGTTTGGCTCCTCTACACTTTAACTTTCTGTTAGCTTACAATGGCTACTATAACAAATTATCACAAACTTGACAACCTAAAATGACAGAAATGTCTTCTTATAATTGAGGAGGTCCGAAGTCTGAAATTGGTGTCACTGGGCTGAAATCAAGATGTCAGTAGGGCCTCGCACCCTCCCAAGAGAGTAGGGAAGAAACCATTCTTGCCCATGCAGGCTTCTGACAGCTGCAGCGGTCCCCTGTCTGTGGCTGCATCACTCCAGTCTCTGTCTCTGGGTCACATTGCCTTCTCTTCTGTCTGTATCAAACCTCCCTTTGCCTCGCTCTTACAAGGATAAGAGTATAGTATGTGACTGCATTTAGAGCCCACTCAGATATTCCACATATAATCTCCCTATCTCAAGATTCTTAATTTAATAACATCTGCAAATTCCTTTGTTGCCATCTAAGGTCACATTCACAGGTTCCAAGTACTGCATTAGAATGTGGAGATCTTTGGAGGGGCCGTTATTCAACCAAACACAGGGTGCATACGCAACCAATATGAAGTCATTCATTCTTTTGTATTTCTTGAGCATAAATACATGTTAATTAGTGAATTAAGCATTTAAGTTATGATAGTGAGGAAAAAATTCACCCACACAAGCCCTTGCACGCTTGGAATTTACAGCACACTTTAATCAAAATTTACCTGAGATAAGTTACAAAGAATAAATGAAAAGACAAAAATATGTAACTTTCTGATAAACATTAACCATTCATTATAAACACTTTAATCAATACAGAAAAGTATAAATGATGAAGTATTTACAAACTGTGTGTAAATCTACCATACGCGATCGCTATTCTTGATATTTCTTTCATTTCATATTTCTAATTGTGTAGAACTTACAAACTATTTTGAATTTTTAGAAATTATTTTTATTTATTTTTTGAGAGAAGAGGAGAGAGAAAGAGAGAGAAGGAAGGAGGGTCCATAGCAGTCTCCATAGTTTTCCATCATTAGTTGTGACATGGTTTCATTCCACACAGGTGGATAGAGCATTGCAGGGGGAAACTGAACCAGGGTCCTCGCACATGGAAGGGAAGAACTTTTGCCGCTGAGCCATCCTGGCGGTTACCAGTTGCACCGTAGTTCAGCGTGTGGGGTTTGTGCAGGCTGGGGCCAGGAATTGAATCCTAGACCTCACGATTGCAAGGCAAGTGCTCAACTGCTGAGCTTTGTTGGCATCCCCCCATTTTGACTTTTTTAAATTAATTACCCTAGTGATTTTAATATACAGACTTACCCATATAGTATTTACCTTCCTCTTTCCTTGTTATTCTCTTGTGCATTAGACGTTTCCTTCTACCTGAAGAGCATCCTTAAGAATTGTTTTTAATGAGAAATTGTTGGTGGCAACCTCATCTGAAAATATCTTTTATTTCTTTATTGTTCTTGGAGGATTTTTTTTTTTTTCCTGAGTACACAAGTCTCAGTTGAGATTACATTCCCTCAGCTTTATTTTGCTATTGAGAAGTTACATAATCAGGCTTTTCTCTCTAGTTATTTTAAAGATCTTATCTTTGTCTTTGGTATGCTTCATATTCATTATGTTATGTGTAAGAATGGATTTCTTTTGTAATCTTACTTAGAATTTGTTAGACTTTTTAAATCTTTGAATTGGTGTCTTTTGTCACTTCTGGACCACATTCACCAGTATGTCTACAAATACTACTTTTGCCTTGTCCTCTCTCTTCTCTCCTTTTAAGCTTCTGTATCTTGATCTTTCTCACTATCACATATTTCTTAACCTTCCTTTCACAATTTCTATGTCTTTTTACTCTATGTAATGTATCCTGGATAATTTATGTACGTTTATCTTTGAGTTTACTGATTCTTTCTCTTTGTTTCAATCATTATATTTTTCATTGCTCAAACTTCTTATTGTTAGTTTTTCAAAACTGTTAATAGTCCCGTGCTCTTCATATACTTAGTCTCTTGTTTCTGTAAAAGCTTCAAACAAACTACTTTTTTATTACAGTTTGATCATTCCAATATCTGAAATGTCTGTGGGTCTGCTGTCTTTTTTCTCTTTGCTCATGGTGCCTTATTTGATGTGTGTTTTTGATTTTTGACCGTGAGCCCATATTTTCTAGAACTTTATAAAGAGTTTCTTTTGGAACTGCCTCAGTTATGTCTGGATCTCTCCACAGGAGATGTATGTTTGCCTCTGTCCAGTGCTTAAGGAACCCACCAGCCTAGCTAGCACTGCTTCAAAATAAATTCTCAGTTAAGGTCGCTTGCTTCTTAGACCACGCAGGTAGCACGAGGTCAGGTTTCAGACTTGTTTGAGGACCAATGTAAGATTAGGAAATTGCAGGGGGATTTGACTAATCTAGAACAATTACATAGATCTTCACAACATTTCTCCAGTGGATTCTTTTCTTTCCATCTTACTGCTATGCCATGCTTCTGGTTTCAATTTTTAATAATGTCAACCTGGACTGCTATAATAGCTACCTTATTTTACCTTCTCTAACCTCAGCACCCTCCAGTTCATATGTAGGGTAAATATACCTACACGATACCTTCTTCATGCCGTTTTGCTCAGAATTCTTCTATGGCTTTCATGCTTCTATATCAGTGGTCTCAATCCTGGCATCACATTATAATAAGGAACTTTTTTTTTAATTAAAAAATTCTATCCCCCTAATATAATACCAATTAAACTGGGATTTCTGAGAGTAGAGCCTTGGAGTCAATTTTTTAAAGCATTACAGTCAACTCTAATGTTGCAGCCAGGTTTGAAAACTACTCGTGTGCAAGGAAAAAAAATTTTTTAATGGAATTTCCTTATTTTATGAATTAAGACCTCATCAGACATTGGTGCTCAATCCTGTCTTCACATTAGAAAACACCTAAGGGCAATGCTCACCCTGAGGGATTCTCATTCAGTTTAGCTGAGTTGGAGTCCAGGTATTAGTGTTTTTAATAGTTCCCTGAGATTTGCAGCATGCAAGAATGAGAACCACTGTGCTAGGATTGTAAAGTCACCGAGACCAGGCTGGTAACTTTAATGAGCGAAAAAGGCTAGCTGGGAGCTGTGGTGAACGGGAGACACCACCACTCCACCAGGGGCAGGCCGCCAATGCAGCTCTTACTGACTGCCAAACATAGCCATCACTTTACACTTCTCTACAGCGTAGCCCTCTCACTGTCTAGTCAGATTTCAAGAGAACTCTAAAAAAATTAACAAACCTCTCTCAGTCTCTCTCTCTCTTTCTCTCTCCTGTCCTACCAGGAATTGGGAGGATGTGTTCACCTTGCTTTTTTTCCCAACTCAGTGCTTTTGTTCAAGTTCTATTCCTTGTGTGCATTGCCATCCATTCTCCCCCACGTCTTCCTAAATTATCACCATCCTCTAAGGGCCACTCATGCCTTCTCAGTCATGACGATGGAGAGCTGACAATTGGAGGAGATGGGTGTTTTGGAAGGGGTACCTCCCTGTCATGTCCTCCTCCTTGGGACTTAATTTGTCTTGCACGTACTTCTTTGGAATTTAAACAAAAAAGCTTTATATAATTAAACACTTTGGTGTTTTAGTTTTGTAATTACCACCAAAAAGGCATTTCTATGAGTGGGTATTTGTTACATTAAGGAATCAGTCATAAATTATTAAGAATGTTTTATATAATATAGTAGATAGATAACTTACTAGATATTGCAGGGTCTTAACATGTGGATTATTTAGATAGGTAAGGATTAAGAGGGGCTGAGACTAAATAAGAGTCAAATGGAGTAGACAAAGTGAATCAGGTATATGGAAGACTAAAACAAAGTATCTCAAAATCTGATTTGGTCTGGGGAAAGATGATTCGGTAGGAAAGTCCTAAGTAACATAACAGTGACAACAAGCCACATTCATTCCTTAACTTAAAATGTTTATGTGCAAGACATTTATTTTAAAACTTTTATTTGTAATTTAGCATAGGAGCCATGTTAAATGAAGTATAATAGCAAGTACAAGGAATTCATGATATCACCATCTACTCGTCCATTGATTTATGCATTTAACACATATTTTACCTGAAACCAGAAAGTTGGCCATTCCAGTGCCCATGTATGCCAGACTGTGAGGTTTTAGCACTGATTGCAACCCGACTGTCTGGGTTGAATACTGGGTCTGCCGCTTACCACTGGACTAGTTAGGCAATGTGGGCAAATAGCTTCACACATTAAGCATCATGTCAGTCACCGGTGACTGACACTGAACTCTCCGTTCGGGCCGCATCAGTCACCAGTGACCCACAGTATACTTTTTGTGCAGGCCGCGGTATTGTATGTTAACGGATGATATAAAATATAAAAAATAACATTCTATTAATAAATTTTAAATAAGTAAGATGTCCCGCTTGTCTTTGCATTTTAAAATGGTTATTCCTTTTTTGTTTTCCTTCACTATAATTTGTCCCCATTTAAGGGACATTTTCACATTCACGGGTAAAGAAAAATCTTTTTTTGCCCTGGAACAAGAATCGCAGACAACTGACTGAATATAAAGCATTTCTAAAATACTACATTGTACAAATTGTGGTAAATAATAAATATTCTCACAGTAAATATATTCTATATATAAACATTCAGCCTTATTGCAACCTAGCATTATGGCAACCTCGGTCGCCAGCATTTCGGTGAAATGTGATATAATGGGCCGAGCGGTAAGCAAGACAAAATAGCCTGGGCGCTTAACATGTTAACCTTGCTAAGTTTCAGTTTCTTAGTCTATAAATTAAATGGAAGAATTTCAGGTAAGTACCTGACAGAGCTATTGTGAGGCTGAAATTATTTAATGTATCCCATGGTCTTAGAACAGCTCCTGATCCATATAAGCACTGTATAAGACTGTGCTATGATTATTTATTGTTTCTCTATAACTCAACTAAGTTACTTCAGGATTCCCTCAGTGAGTTCATGGTAATTCAGTAAATTTTAAATTCTCCTATTTATCCTGTAAGTAATACCTAAGTTTTAAAGATACTTAGGAGCATCACAGGAGACATCTTGGTCTTAATTGACACATGTGGTCACACTGGCATCCTCTGCAAAGAGCATCGTCCTGTCTGATTCTTGGTGATCACCTCACAGAGCTGGTATCTACTGTGTTAAGCTCTCATCTGATCACTCACTGAAATGTTCATGCCAGTGTATGCTTCAGGGGCCTTTCAGCATGACGCTATGCCACCTGTGTCATGCTGGCTCTGTCAGGTAACTTTATATTACTCAGGGCCTTTGGACAATTTGGTTGCTCTCCCCTGCCACTTTTGGACCTCCCCGCCATAGGCAATTTAGGTTACCAGTATCCCAACCATGCTGGCCAAAGTAGCCCCTGCAAAACTGCTACCTCCCTAGATTCTAGAAGAAAAGGCATAAGACCAGGGTGCCTGTCTCATCAAATCGGCTGTCTGCACCCCATTTCTCTTAATTTCTAGCCTTGGACATCCACTCATGAGTATCTCTAGTCTTTCCAACTTACCTCCCTCAGCCCAGAATTCTTTTTTTTTTTTTTGCCCTGAGGGTTAGTGAGCAGTTTGTGAGTAGGGACAGTATTAAGACAAACCATAGTATCATTCCCTAGAACAGTTGTTTGTACCTCAGAATCAGAATTTTTTTTTTTTTTTTTTT
>PVKE010024089.1:0-24061 GCA_004027555.1 Craseonycteris thonglongyai | reverse complement strand
GCTCAGTGGGTTAAGCGCTCACTTTGCAGCGCCAGGGACCGAGGATCGAATCCTGGCCCCGGCCCGTGCGGACCCATATGCTGAACTGGGGAGTGCTCCCAGCTCAGTTCTCTCTCTGTCTCTCTCTCTCCCTCTCACTCTCCCTCTCTCTCTCTGTAAAAAAACAATAAAAAGAAAAAAAGAAGAAGAAAAAGGTTAATTCTGCTAGGGAACTAAAGAAAGCTTGGCAGAAGAGGTGACAGGTTTAGGCCGGTCCTTGAAATGTTTGGAGTCAATGGTTAGAAAAGCAAGCAGAGCTGCCCAGAAAGAGGGCAGGCAGGAAACAGGAGGGCATGATGTGGCAAGAGGTCAGGTAGGAAGGAAGGCAGGATGAGGAGGTATCTTGAACTGTGTAAGTCTTCCTAGGCCCTACACTCTGTTCACAGAGTCTACCGTCCACATGACAAATTCGCAGAGTCAAGAGCCTCTTTAGATTTCTTTTTTTTTTTTTGTCAAATAGTGAAACCATGATGTTTCTTTTCTCACCTTGACTGCCAGGAAGCTCCTGAAGTGCTGGGTTCTTTATACTTTTTTTATATCTCTCAAGTGTCCCATGCAGGACTTTTCACCTAGTAGATGCTGTATTAGTTCTGTGTTGCTACCTAACAATATAACAACAAACACAGAAGCTTCAAACAGCACTGTTGATCATATATCACAGTTTCTCACAGAAGTCTGTACATGGCTTGACTGGCTCTTCTGCAGGACTAGCTTCATGGTGTTGGCCAGGGCTGGGGCCTCATCTGAGGCTTGGCTGGGGAAGGACCTTGCAAGCTCACGTGCTGGTTGGCAGAATTCAGTTCTGTGGGCATCAGGCCGAGGCCTGTTTCTTGCTGGGTGTCAGCTAGTAGCTAGTATCTTACCCTCTTTCTCTGTAGGCAGTCCACAGCACGGCTGCTTCTTCAAACCCAGCAATGGAGGAGGTAACCTAGCAAGAAGGTTATAAGTTTATGTCACATAATCATGTGCACAAAATCACATCCATCCCATCACCTTTGCCCTATTCTATTGGCTAGAACAAGTCCCACCCACACTCAGGGGAGGCGGTTATAAAGGGTGTCCCAAAATTCATGCAAGAAGTAATTTTGATAGAAAACACAGGTTTATAATTAAAAATTGTAAATTTTCATTGCTCAACAATGAAAACACGTTGTTCTTTCGTGTAGCACTCCATTTTTAATAACCCTGAACTGTCAGCTGTTTTGCTGTCTTTTCTTTTCGTTTCGTTGGCAACACTTTACCGCACAAATGACGCAAAATTCAAATCTTGTGTGAATTTTGGGACACCCTTTACAAAGACATGAAGACCAGAAGGATCATGGCCAATTTCAGAGTCTGTCACCATAAGTCCTTGTCAGATACCAACCGATAGATAAGGGAACTGCTCCTTTAGACAACTGAAGGTATCAGCGTTCCTTAGACGTACATATTGTCTCCTGAGGAAGAGAGGAAAGTGAGCGCTCTTCCTGGTAAAATGCTCTCCTTACCCTCACAGTGTCCTCTAGTGCTGGGCACAGATGAGCAAGACGGAAAATATGGAATAAAGAAATGTTTTAGGATTCACATCACTGCTAGAAGGACCTAGAGATTTCTACCATCTAGAGCAGAGGTCTCCAAACTTTCAGCCCGCGGGCCGCATTAACTATCAAACAGCAGTTTGGGGGCCGACTACACACTCGAGGTCCAAATAAAAAAGAATCAAAACATAGATGTTGTTTTTAATTATTTATTTAATATTATTTTATTCAGATAAAAAGGTCTCCATGGGCCGGATGAGAGGGCCTTGTGGGCAGGAGGCGGCCCGCGGGCCGTAGTTTGGAGACCCCTGATCTAGGTGATTATCTGATTGTCATCAATTTCTCTGTTGACTTGTGTCTAATTTTGTTTAATTAAAAAAAAAAAACCAAACAAACCCATAAAACAAGTATAATAGCCACAAAGTGGGACTAGGTCAGACATCACTGTTATGAAAGGGCTCTTTCCTACAAAAATGTCTTCTACCCCGACCCGTTTCTCCCTCTTTGCAGAAGAACCGTGTACAGGAATACCCTTCCCCGACTCTGCTAGCGCAGTGTAAGTGCATGGGCTCTGGAGCCGGGTGGCCTGGGATGGCATCAAATGTAGCCACTCCCTGTATGACCTTGAACAAATTGCTTAACTTCCAATAATAATAGCAAGTGCTTATTTAGCTTTTGCTATGTGTAGGCTCTTTACACGTCTTAAATTCATATAAGTTTATTTCATTCGTATTACCACCCTGGGAGGTAGGCACCATTAGTATCCCCATTTTATAGCTGAGAAAACTGAGGGATAGCAGTTAAGACCCGGGCTTCCTCAGATTTTCAGCCTGAGCAAGAACAGGAAGAAGGGCAAATGATAGACAAGACAGCTGAGGACAAAGGGACAGCAAGCAGGAAGCTAGTGACAGCAGATTCTTTCTAGCCTGCCATCCCCTCTGCTGACCCCCGCAGGGAGGACAAGTATAACTGGTTTACTACTGAGCCCACTTGCATTGACTAAGATCTGCAACATGCCTAGGGATGCCAGGACAGCTCAGCAATTGAGCACTTGCCTCACAATCACAAGGTCCAGGGTTCTAGTCCCAGCCCCAGACCATGCAAACCTCATTTGCTGAGCTTTGGTGTAACTGGGGAAGGTTCTCACTTTCCACGGGGAGGCACCTGGTAGGGTTCTCACTGTGTGCAGCCCCACACCCACCTGTGTGGAATGAAACCGTGTCACAACTAATGATGTATAACTATGGAGACTGCTCTGGTTTCCCTCCTCTTTCTCTCTCACCGTCTCTCAAACAATAAATCTTTAAAAAACAAAAAAACTTGTCTTGCACCTTTGTGCAGGCTGTGGGGAGAAGCAGCCAGAATGCCATCGTTTGGGGAACTGGGTTGCATCCTGCTTATGCCACCCTCACCTGAATATGTTTAGGAGGGTCTGGGGGCCCCTGCTTGTCTGATGGCTCCAGTCCAATGTATTAGGTGTCAGGAACAGGTAAGGAGCTGTACACACTGAAGGTCTGGTATCACAGGAAAGCCAGTAGGTAACTCAGTGAAAGTTCCCCCTTGGAGGGACTGGTGCCCAGCCAGGGGCTGTTTCAGCTTCTGAAACTTCCCACCAACTTCACAAGGGCAAAGGGCATCTGCGTTAGTCTGAGCAGGAGGCTTCCTCACTTTGGGATGGCTTGGGGAGGTGAGTGTTCAGCCTCTGAGAGCAGAGAAGAGCGTTGAGAGGGAGGGGACCTTAACTCAGGGACAAAGCAGGCATCCTGATGCCCCTGGAGGAAGGGCTGTTTGAGAGCAGCTGGGCTCCCCATTACCGCTTAGGAAACAGGAGAAGGCACCAGGGGGGGAGACCGCTGCTGGCACTCAAAGGGCTCTAGGGACAGTCCCTCCCACCCCTCAGAGGACAGCTCTGGGTGTGCAAGGATCTAGGCATTCCTGACTGCAACCTCTAGCCTCACCTCCTATCTGTAGCTGTCTGAGGCCACTTCCTGTCGGGCTGTGGGAAGGAGACCAGCGACGATTCCAAAACCCACAGCACCAGGAACCCTCTTGATCCAGGACCCTTTTTCCTGCACATACGCGGCCTCACCCCTGTACCCCAGCCTGGAGACCGCCCTGCCTTCCTGGCTTCTCCGGTAGGATTTAGCAAGCCTTACTCGGAAGCCAACAGCGTTTCTTACACTGCTGGCGGGAAATAGCTGGCAGGCTCCGCTCGTGGTGGAGACACGTACAGAGTGAACGCAGCGCAGCGCGGACAGGGCCCAGGCCGCCGACAGTCCCGAGGCTTACGTGGGATTTGCCCGAGGGCTGGCCTGGGGCCTCGGGCCTGCCCTCGTTGCTCAAACATGTCCCCAGCCCCGCAACTCCCCGCCGCCCCTTTGCTGCCGATCCCCCTCCCCTCCCCTTGCAGACGACAGGGCGGGCACCCCGGGAACACCGGAGTCCCCGCACTCGCCCCCCTGCCCTGGAGGGTGCCCATTTTCCCGTGGGGGCGGGGGCGTTTCTGCCAGGACCTGACCCCGGCTGGTCTCCGCGTTCTGCCGGGCCGCGTGTGCGCCGGGGGTCCCCTCAGGCTTATCCCCGGGGGTCCCCTCCGCGGTGGGGCCCATGAGGCTTATCCCCGGGGTCCCCTCCGCGGGGGGGCCCATGAGGCTGGCTATCCCCGGGGTCCCCTCCGCGGGGGGGCCCATGAGGCTGGCTATCCCCGGGGTCCCCTCCGCGGGGGGGCACATGAGGCTTGCTATCCCCGGGGTCCCCTCCGCGGGGGGGCCCATGAGGCTTATCCCCGGGGTCCCCTCCGCGGTGGGGCCCATGAGGCTTATCCCCGGGGTCCCCTCCGCGGGGGGGCCCATGAGGCTTATCCCCGGGGTCCCCTCCGCGGGGGGGCCCATGAGGCTTATCCCCGGGGTCCCCTCCGCGGGGGGGCCCATGAGGCTTGCTATCCCCGGGGTCCCCTCCGCGGGGGGGCCCATGAGGCTTGCTATCCCCGGGGTCCCCTCCGCGGGGGGGCCCATGAGGCTTATCCCCGGGGTCCCCTCCGCGGTGGGGTCCATCAGGCCTGCCATCCCCGGGGTCCCCTCCGCGGTGGGGCCCATCAGGCCTGCCATCCCCGGGGCTGTGCCGCCCGCCCCTTGGGAGAAGCGGGAGTCCCTTCCACGACCTGAAGGTAGCGGCAGCTCGGCTCCGGCTCCGCAGGCTGCACTCGCCTGACCCCTGTCCCACAACGTGCAACCCGAGTGGGACTTGGGGCGCCGAGAGCGCCTCAGGAATCGCGGAGGCGCGCGGGCCGGGAGACCGTCAACTTTGCGCACAAATTGGGGCTCGGGGCCGCAAGCCCTGGTAGCAGGGACAAGAGGGACGGAGCGCGCGTCTGGAGCGGGCTGGGCTCCCCGCAGGTGGTCTCGGGGTTCTGTCGGGGGCGCCGCCCTAGCCGGGGCGCCGGGGCCGGGGGCGGGGAGGCTGCTCCGCCACGCTCCAATGGAGCCCTGGAAAAACCCCGGCGCGCGGGGAGAGGCGGGCCGCCGCCGGGACAGCGGGAACAAAGGCGGCCGGCGGCCGGATGCAGTCATGGAAAAACCCGCCGGGGCGGGGGCGGGGCGGGCCGGGCGGCCTTGCCACCCTCGCAGCCCGGCCCGGGCGGGGCTGCTCTCGGCCCCCACCCCGGAGCGCTCTTCGTGGGTGGAGAAGGAGACCTGGGAGGACAGAAAATGCCAGCGCGGAGGCCTGGGCTGGGGGCCGAAAGCCAGAGCCCCCATGCTTCGTAAGCCGCGCGCCCCCTGCTCGCCGCGCGCCCCCTGCTCGCCGCGCGCCCCCTGCTCGCCGCGCGCCCCCTTGCTCGCCGCGCACACCCCGTGAGCTCGGCCGCGGGGGGCGGTGACCACACGCGGGGCACAGGCAGCGCTGCACGTGGCCGGCCCGTAGGGGGCGCTCGCAGACCCCGGCACACGCAGGATCTTTTGCACGCACGTGCGCCCAGACACACGAGCTGCTCTCCGCTCCCTGGACAGAGGAAAGGACGGGGTGCCCCCGGGGCGGGCCGGAATAGATGCTCGTTATGGCTATCCCCGGGGCCAGAAACAGAACCTCAGAAGCCGGGCGGGGCCTTTGAAGAAGCCGCGTAACCGGTTCCCTAACCCCCCGCCCCACTCTGCAGGTGCTGGAACAGGGCCTCCCGAGACCACGTGCCAGGGTCCCGCCCCAGGGCTGGAGTTTCCATTCTTGTGCAGGACGCTGCCCGCCCTGTCCTGGTCTTGTGAACCTGCCTGGACATGAGGAGGCGGCACACTGTGTTTTTTTCTGTAGAGAAGGAAAGTGTTGGTGCAAGTTGGACCCAGTGACTCCTGTGGCCTTTTCCAATTCTGACTTAGGAGGAAGGAACTGGACCCAGAGGCCATAAAAGGGTTGATGGGAGAGGAGAAAAACTTTGGTGCTTGGTTTGGCCTCAGGCACAGGCTTTTCTTGGTTCAAATGCCCCCTTGTTTATTTGTGCTGCTTCCTGCTGTGGGGTCCCTGGGGTGGGGAAGGGATGTAGAATAGGACATGGCTCTGAGGGCCCAGAGCCAGCCTCTGGGAGCAGAGGAGAGAGTCCAGGCTGGACCTGAATGGGGAGGCTGCCGAGCTGGAGTGGTGGGTGGGGGATCCCGAAGGCCAGAGGACCATGAGGCATGAGCTCACTCCTTCAAAAAGATTCCTGTTAAAAAATGGGCCATGGGGAAGCCGGGATGGCTCAGTGGGTTGGGCGCTCACTTTGCAGCCCTGGGGACCGAGGATCAAATCCCGGGACCGAGGATCGAATCCCGGCCCTGGCCTGTGCGGACCCATGTGCTGAACTGGGGAGTGCCCCCAGTTCAGTTCTCACCAGGGCGAGACCCCAGCCCAGCTCCTGCCCTGTGCAGCCCCGTGCCCACCTGTGGAATGAAACTATGTGGAAAAATCGATGATGTGCAACTATGGAGACTGTTCTGGGCCCTCCCCCTTCTCTCTGTCTCTGACTCTGTATCTCTCTCTGTCAAAAACAATAAATAAATCTTAAAAAAAACAAAACAAAACAACAACAAAAAAAATGGGCCGCCTTTACAGAAGGGCCTAGCTGTTGGAATTGTGGGAATAGAGTTGTGATTGAGGTTCTGGTCACCACTTAGAATTCAGGATCAACAGAATCAGGGACACCAGTGAGAGGACAGGGTCAAATGAGCTGACATCTACTTGTCCCTTTGGGAACTGAGGTTGGAATCAAATGACCCAGCCCTGCATCTCCCTAGCTTTCTGTTTTGGAGGAACTTAGCCAACATCTTTGGCCCTCAAGTTCCTCATCTGTAAAATGGAAACAAGATCTCCACAGAGATATTTTGGGGATTGGAAGTAGGTTTAAGAGGGCTGACCAGAAAAATCCCAGCCATTGTCACTATAACGAGAACGGTTACCCGGCTGGATACTTTCCGGGACAGCCCTGGTAAATCTTCCATCCTGCCTTCCCTCCTTTTCCACGTCTCAAAGTCTCTGGTCACTAGGGCTCCTCCCAAGTCCATTTCCTGTGAGCAGGTGGGGTTCAAGACGAAGGCTGGGGAGCAGCGCCCCCTGGTGGTCTCTATCAGGAGGGCCCGGTCAGTCCGGGAAGAAGCACACGCGCTAACCTGGTGAGTGCCTAATGGCGTCTGGCAAATTGGAGCCTCCAGGGAATGATCTTGGGGCTCCACTCCGGGAAGCCTTTCCTTCTGACTCGGTTATCTCCTCAAGCAAGCAGAGAGTATGCTGCTTTCCCACAGCAGCGTCTCTGCCCTCTCAGCCCAGTTTCTCCAGCTTTAGCAGGCTTCTCTCACTTCTGTAAACACAAGTTACAGCCAAATGAGTGCATATCTGCTGAAGATTCTGGAATAACCCCAACCTCACTGGTCCTTGGTTTCTCCATCTGCAATATGGGCACGGTAACTGTAATAGTACCAGTTTATAGGGCTCTTGTGTAGACTAAATTAGTTAATACACGTAAAGATTGAGAAACCAGTGTCTGGCACATAGAAAGCAACCCATAGGAGTTATTGATCTTGTCTTCTCTCAGACTCAGTGACTCAGGGTGATAGCCACGTTTAAGGGAGACTCTCCAAGTGAGCCCACTGTGTGCATCTGGGCTCACCTCCTGTCTCCCACCTGCTTGCTTGGCTCTCCAGTAATTCTACTCTTCAGAAGTGCTTCTCAAACTTTACACTTCATCTGAATTTCTGAGGGATCGTGTGAAATTGCAGGTTTTGATTGAGGAGATCTGGGTGGGGCTTTGTTTCCTACAAGCTCCCAGGTAGTGCTGCTGCTGGTCTGAGAAGCAAGAGTCCAGAAGATCACTGCAGAAACAAGTATCACCTGATGGATCTGTAAACGTTTATTGAGCACTTGCTCAGTCCGAGGACTGGCCTCCAACCTCAAGCAGCAGACAGGCCATTGCACAAATGCAGGTTAAAACGAAAAATCAGGCCAAGTAGCCAGAGTGATACTCTAAACAAGAGTCCATAGCTGCCCTGCTGACAGCTGTCCAATGATTCCTACCTCATTATTATAAAAACTGAATTCTCCCCGGTTCTTCTTCCAGGCCCTGCATCATCAGGCCCTGCTTCTGACCTCATCTCCCATCACTCAGCTCTATTCTAGACTCACCTTTTGAACCCAATACCCCACCTCCTTCCCACTGGAGGGCCTTTGAACTTGCCTGGTTAATGCTTGTCTTTCAAACTGGTGAGTGCCTGGCCTCTTACTCAATATTGCTTCCCAGAGAGACCTTCCTTGACCTAAAGTAAGTTTGATCTAAAGTAGCTACCCCAAGGATGCTGGGATAGTTCAACAGGTTGGGCGCCTTCCTTGTAACCACAGGTCCAGGGATTGAATCCTGGACCCAGATTGTGCAAATTCATATGCTGAACTGTGGTGCAACTGGCAACCACTGAGATGGCAGCAAAGTTTCTTGACTCCCATGTGGGAGGCCCCCAGCTTGGCTCCTGCCCTTTGCGGCCCCACATCCACCTGTGTGGAATGAAACTATGTCACAACTAATGATGTACAACTACAGAGACTGCTCTGAAGCCCTCTTCCCTTCTCTCCCACTTCTCTCAAACAATAAGTCTTTTAAAAAATATTAAAAAATTTAAGTAGGTGCCTCCAGTCCAGATCAGATATTCTCTATGGTATCATTCTGGTTTTTTTAAATAGAACTTCTAAGTTCAGTGTTATGACATTATATTGTTGGAGTTCCGTGAGGGCAGAGGTGTCTGCCTGCTTTATTCTGCACCTAGAACAGCATCTGGCACATAGTAGGCCCTCAGTGAGGATCTGTTGACTGAGTGAAAGGACAACGGTAATGGGGTGTTTACAGAGGTGAGAGGCATTTGTGGTCCCCCAGGTGGGTAGAGGAGGCTTCACAGAAGGCTGATGTGCAGAAGGGGCTTATCCAGGAGCGCTCCTGGGGTCAGCCTCCGTGGGAGGGTCGGGAAGGCAGCAGGAGCAGGCTGAGCGGGAAGTTGGGCTGTGGAGCAGTTTGGGAAGGCTCAGCTGATGCAATGGGTTGCTCTGGAGCAGGGATGGTCTTTAATCATTGTCCTGACTTGGGACTAGGGGGCTGGACCTTTCTGTACTCAAATTCATCAGTCATTGGATGCATCTAGAAAGGGGGAGATGTGACCTTGGGCAAGACATTTTATTTTCTTCAACTGAGGTGACCTCCAGAGAGGGCTGACAGCCAAGGGGCCTTGTTGCTGCAGCCAGCACGCCCAGCACTGAGGTACTCTGGGGCCTGCGGGTCTGCAGGGGTTCTGGGCCGCACAGCATGCACACCGAGGGGACTTAGCGACAGGTAAGCTGGCAGGAGGAGCTGGGTGGTGCGGGGAGCCCAGCAGAAACCCAAGAGGGGAGTTTGCAGGGCGTGATCCCAGATGGAGGTGAACTGAGGGCTCTTTCCACGGTTCCCTGAGGAGATGCAGACCTGAGGAGGCTGCAAACGTGGCCTTGGTTTTTGTTCTTATATATTGTTTTAGTGCTGGTCCGTGCCAAATTCTCAGCAACCAGATGCTAAACTGCATATTTAATCATCTTATGTAAACACCCCTCATATATGTATTTTCTTCAAGAGCAAAGTGTTCTTCAGCTGAACAGAGAACCAAACATGAGCATTTCTGGAAGGGTTTGTGGTTTTGGTCCTTTGAGGGGCAAGCACTGGGTTCATACCCCCCTGTGGTGTCTGGTGGGCCTGAGGACCCCTGGAAACCCAGACTGTATTGAAAGGATGGCTAGGAAGTGGCCAGCAGCGTGGGGGAGAAGCCAACAGATGGGCCCTGGGAGAGGAAACAGAGTCTGTGTCCAGGAAGTAGGCTGACGAGACGTCCCCATCTAAAACGGGACAAAAAACAATGGTACCGCCCCTTTACAGATGGCACTTATTGGTCAACCTACTGACACCTTAAATTTAGCTCAGCGAGACTAGGCCCAGGGCCGGTTCCCCAGGGATCGTCTGGGAGAGACAGGAACCTGGGTGGGAGGTGGGCCCATGTGCGTCCTTGAACAGGTTTTGTATGTGAAAGAAGAATCATGAAGCCTGAGGAAAGCAGAGGACATGGCAGCTCCTTGAAGACCGTGAGAGGCTTGGACGCTGCCTTGTTGTGACAGGTGCCATTAGAAGGGAGGAGACGCCGTTACAGCGTCCGGGGTCCTGAGGGGTTCCTCACGGGGGGCCTGGGCTAGCTCTCAGGCCTCAGTGTAGCCCACCGTTTTGTCTTTGCACACCAATGACCTTTCTGCTCCTGTTGTGTCTTGACCCTCACCTTCCACTCCGGGGTCGAACCTTCTCTCCTATCTGATGCCACCTGCCTCCATTTCCCCACGTATTTGTTCCTTCTCTTGTAGTTCACCTTCAGTGGGCAGGGCTTGGGCCCGTTTCCTACATGACTCCTAGGCCTCTCACTTTGCTTTGGCATCGTGGTCCCCAGTGAGAGCTGATACCGGCTCCCCAGGGCGGGAGGACAGGTACACAGGTGCTAGAGATCAGGGCCTGACAGGGGGCTCTGAGAGCTGGAGACTTCTGACAGCCCCATGGGCACGCGGGGCTGAGTGCCCACTGTGTGCCCACTGTGTGCCCACTGTGTGCCCGTGAGGGCGGCAGTGCCGGCCGGGCTGCTACAGACAGAAGCCGCTTTCTTCAAGGCGCTTACCCAGGAGCGCGTTTCTAAGTAGGACAAGGCCCGGCGCTGCCGGGGCCTCCCGGGCAGGCCGCGCCGGGAGGGCAGGAGGGGCGTCCGCCCGTCCAGGGCCGGCCCCGCGGGGCTGAAAGGGGCTCTGTGTTCCGTGCCCAGCCTGCCCGCGGGCCAGGGGCACATCCCGGCTGCGCCAGACCCCGGAGGCTCCGCAGCCCCTCGGGACAGACACAAATAGTTCCCGGCCCAGCTGCCCCGACAGTTACCTTGGAAACCAAACTCATCGTCTGACGTCAACGGCCCGTTGCGTAGCAACCGGCGCTGACTCGCCCTCTCCCCGCCCCGCCGAGGGCGCCGTCGCCATGGAGGCGGTGACGCCCCCGCCGGGCTGCCGGGGCCGCGCCCTGTGTCCCGCTCCGGACCCCGGAGCGCTGCCTCCCCGCCGGGGAAGCGGAGCAGCCCCAGCGGAGGCCATGGCCCGCAGCCAGCCAGGTGCCTCTCCCCGGCAGAGGCCTTTGTTCGCCGTCCCCCTTCAGACGGCCCTGTTTTCTGTTCTCACCAGCCCCCGACCTGGGCTGCTGCTCCGGTGGCACAGAGCAGGTGGCAGCACGGGGTGTGGGGCTCTGCCCTGCGCTGGGCAGGCCTATGCACCCCTCCATCCCTCCCACTCCTGCGCCTACGCTGAGCTCGCCCTGTGCCACCCAGCCCCTTGCCTGGACTGGTGCGCAGCTGTGGTCCGGGGAGGGGTCTTCCTGACCAGCCCCCCTAGTTCCCGGTGGGGGCCTTGTTGCCAGCTCGCTCAGCCCCTGCCCATGGCTGTTCCACACCATAGCCTAATGTGAATCCCAAAGCCCAGGCTGGGAGACAGCCCAGGCCCCGCCTGATGCAGGGGCCAGCTGCAACCTGCCAGCATGCCCTGCCTTACCTTGACTTACCCAACTTTGGCCTGGGGCGGTCCTTGCTTGTCTTGTTCAAGTTCAGTGTGATAGAGGCCATCTGTGGGAGCTGATGTTCCTCACTAAAAACTGTATTTTGACAAGTACGGTAGACGTTCCATTAACCAGAAGAGTGCCAGTTGCCTGAGTTTCAGTTAACAGAGAGTCTACTTAACATTTATCCGGCATCTACCATTCCCCATGGGTGCCGGTTAACTGAGTGTCTGTTGTACTAGTAACATACAGACGGTCAGAAGTGAATCCAGGAGCTTTAGGTTAATCCTCTTTCCTCATTGGCTGATATTTAAAATTCAGAAATGGGGGAAGCTGGGTTGGCTCAGTGGGTTAGGCGCTCACTTTGTAGCCCCAGGGACCAAGGATCGAATCCTGGCCCCGGCCCATGTGGATCCATATGCTGAACTGGGGAGTGCCCCCATTTCAGTTCTCACCAGGGTGAGACCCCAGCCCAGTTCCTGCCCTGTGCAGCCGTGCACCCACCTGTGGAATGAAACTATGTGGAAAAACCAATGATGTACAATTATGGAGACTGTTCTGGGCCTTCCCCCTTCTCTCTGTCTCTGTATCTCTCTCTCTGTCAAAAACAATAAAAATAAATCTTTAAAATTTAGAGATGCAGAAGAATTTTTTGATCTATGGAGTTGAGAGGAGTATACCTAAAAATGCCTCAGATAGTTCCAAAGCACATGGTTAAAAAGGGAGTTCTGATTATGGGAAGAACATTCACAGACAAGCTCACATGTAGTGGGTGGGCACACCCCAGAACTCAGAGCCTAGGACTGAGCAGACATCTCACGTTATCTGGAGTCCTGGCCTATGTCTGTGGGAAAGGTAACTTTTATCTGTTGGGGAGTCTTCAGATGCAGGGGAGAAGGAGGTTAGGACATTGTCACCTACAGTGAGCGACATAGGTGTACCAGGAGGGGACAGGCTGCCTCTGCTCCCTTCCTCTGTTCTCTGGGAGAGGTGTGGCTCAGGGTGTGCACAGCGGCCTGCGCAGAGTGGTACCAGGAGTGCTGGATGAGGAGGGCTTTCCAACATGTGATCCAGGCTGGGCCGACCAGATTATTCCACTGGGGATTTATCGGACGGGAGCAGGGAAACAGGCCTTTCTTTCCTCTGGGTTCTGGGAGTGTGAGCCTGTGGGGCGGGAGCCATGTTTCTTGCAAGGAGCAGAAACCTGGAGGAGAGTGTCCAACAAACTCAGAAGGAGTCTGGAGGCTTTGGCTAGAAATAAGTGATAAAGATTTATTCAAGGGTCTTACAGGTTTGCAAACCAGGAACACAACCAGGCAATACCCAGAGTGTTCTGAAGAAGAGAAGCCAAGGGTTCTTATAGTAAACAGTATGTTTTTGAGAAGAATGGTTCCTGCATTCTTAGCCTCGGAGTTGGTTGGAGGTGGTAATCTTCTAGAATTGGGGTCTCCAAACGGTCCATGGGCCGGATGCGGCCCGCAAGTCCCTCTCATCTGGCCCGTGGAGACCTTTTTATCTGAATAAAATAATATTAAATAAATAATTAAAAACAACATCTATGTTTTGATTCTTTTTTATTTGGACCTCGAGTGTGTAGTCAGCCCTCAAACTGCTGTTTGATAGTTAATGCGGCCCGCGGGCTGAAAAGTTTGGAGACCCCTGTTCTAGAGATGACCAGTGGTTTGGACGATGGATGTCAGGTGGTCTGGATATGTGAACATTCTTCCTCAGTCCTTCAGGAGGTAATCAGAGGGTTATCTGGAGGTCTGATGTCTATCCCAGATGCAAGACTGGAAAGTTCGAAAAATCAAGTTCCCAGAATAGTTAAAATAAGACTAGAATCCTTTCCTCAGGCCTCAGCCTCCTTGATTTTAGTGATTTAGCAGCTTGACTATAGTGACCCCATTTTAAATATATTTTTATTTATTTATTTGTTTTTATTTTTGACAGAGAGAGAGAGAGATACAGAGACAGAGACAGAGACAGAGAGAGAACTGAACTGGGGGAGCTCCCAGTTCAGCATATGGTTCCACACGGGCCAGGGCCGGGATTCGATCCCTGGTCCCTGGCACTGCAAAGTGAGTGCCTAACCCACTGAGCCACCCCGGCTTCCCCATAGTGACCCCATTTTATTTCTTCACTTTGTTCCTCAAGGGGCAGAGTTGCCATGGGAGGTAGAGGGCACAAATGATGGAGATAGTCCTTACAGCTTTGAGTCCCTGTTACCAGATGTTTCCAAAGCCAGTTCCCTCCCACCCCTTCTCTGCCCAACCCATCAATCTGTTGGTGCTTAAGTAAGTATTTCTGATTAAGAGACTCCTGACTAATACACAGACAGTGCAGAACACCCCAAGAAAGGGAGAAAACTGACAGTTGTCACATGCTTACTGTTAAATACTGTTTCTTTTCTTTCTTTTTTCCTATCTTTCTTTTTTTATTTTTATTTATTTTTGACAGAGAGAGAGCAATACAGAGACAGAGACAGAGACAGAGAGAGAACTGAATTGGGGGAGCTCCCAGTTCAGCATATGGTTCCGCACAGGCCGGGTCGGGATTTGATCCCTGGTCACCAGCGCTGCAAAGTGAGCGCTTAACCCACTGAGCCATCCGGCTTCCCCATCTTTCTTTTTTAAGAGTTATTGTTTTTGACAGAGACAGAGAGAAGGGGGAGGGCCCAGAGCCATCTCCATAGTTGCACGTCATCAGTTTTTGACATGGTTTCGTTTCACGCAGGTGGGTGGGGGCTGCACAGGGTGGGAACTGGGCTGGGGGCCTCCTGCATGGGAGGCAAGCCTCACTGGAGCCAGAGGCCAAACCAGGGGGCAAGAACCAAACTGGGGGGCCTCCCGATGGGAAGCACACCCCAGTTTAGCATATGGGTTTGCAGACAGGCTGGGGCCAGGACTCGATCCTCCATCCTTGGAGTTGCAAAGCGAGCTCAACCCACTGAGCCATCTGGTTTCCCCTGTGGTTTCTTTTTATTATTTGTCACAGCATGCCTGTGTGGGAAATGGGAGACCTATTTTATAGATGAGGGAGCTAAGGTTTGGAGACAGTAAGGCCCTCATCTAGGATCACAGTGTCCACTTGAGGACGCCATAGGGCAGGCCAGGCCAGTGGAAGTTCAATGGATACGACCCATCCAGAGACCCCTCAGCTGAGCCTTGTGCTGAAAGGCTTTGCCATGGCTGGGCCCTTCTCAGAGGCCTCAGGGCCTGCTGTGGTCTGTGTCTGGAGCACTGTTAGGTAAACATGGTCATGATGCTGGGCTCTGGCAACACGTCCTGTTGGAGGGTCTGTGCCCTCTGCCCTCCTGCCCTTGTTCCTCAGAGCTTCCTAAGGACATGTTTCCATCCTCAGCTCAACTGGTGGCATCTCAGAGTATGTTCTGAACCCCTGTGACCTAAGAAATATATTTATTGGTCTCTGTCCCCAGTTCCTGGCACAGTTTTTTAGACCCTTGGAATTTCCTGCGTGGGAGGGGTAACTCTTGGAGGATGGGGGCTGCTCGCCAGAGGACTCAACCTTGGGATTAGAGGATTGGAACTTCCAGTCCCACGAACCCCCCACCCGCTTTGGGGAGAGGTGAGGGGCTGGAGGTTGAGTTGATCACCCATGGCCAAGACTTTATTTAATCATTCATGCCTCCATAAAGGAACCTCCATAGAAACTCTAAGCCACAGGGTTCAGATTGCTTCTGGAATGTGAAGCACACTTACATGCCAGAAAGGTATGGTGCCCCAACTCCTCAGACAGAAGCTCCTGCTCTCTGGACCTTTCTGGGTCTCGCCCTATGTACCTTTCCACTGGCTTTTCATCTGTATCCTTTATAATACCCTCTAAAATAAACTGGTGAGTAAAGGGTTTTTTGAATTCTGTGAGACGTTATAGTAAATTATCCAATCTGAGGAGGGAGCCAAATTGGACAGAAGTGTGGGCAACCTAGGGACCCACTACGTACAATTGAGCATCTTTACTGGTGCAGTCTTGTGGGACTGAGCCCCTAACCTGTGGGGGGGTCTGTGCTAATGCAAGGTGGTTAGTGTCAGAATTGAATTGAATGTGGGACACCCAGGCGGTGTCCACAGGGAACTGGAGAATTGCTTGGTGTGGGAAACCCATACATTTGGTATCAGAAATGTTGTAAGTAGAGCAGTAGTTTCCATTTAAACCACTTCTCTCACCAGTGGCCCCTAAATCCCCAGGGGCAGGGCTGTCGTCCTGGGTTCTCCTGGTGCAGGTCAGGAGAGCCTTTCCTGCAGCAGAGGGCGCCTTGCTCCCCATGGTTAGGGACTCAAAGCGCTCAAGATGCAGGAGCTCTAAGAAATAGGGTTTCCCCTTAACCCAGAGAGGGCCCAGGTTTTCATTTAAATATTTAAACACGCACTTAAGACCTTAGTTTACCTTTACACTTCATCACATTTCCCTGGGGGACTGCCCTTAGCTGTGATCACTGTCTTTTGGAGACACTCCTTCCTGGATTGGATCTGTACCGATCCAGCCAAATCTATAAACTTGATTGCAGTCAAGTGAGGACTTTAACCAATTAGCCAAGTGGCCATGGACGAAACAAGAACATTACCCTTACAAAACAGTAAAAAGAGACAAAGGTTTATTTTATTTTTTTACCATATTCAAAGTGGCTTCAAATTTCTAACTTTTCTTACAAAAAAAATTCTTTAAAAAAAAAAAATAAATAAAATAAATATATATTTAAGATAAGATTCTTAAGATTAGATTCTTAAAATATATATATATTTTTAAGATTTATTTTATTTTTTTGATAGAGACAGAGAGTGACAGAGAGAAGGGGGCGGGCCCAGAGCAGTCTCCACAGTTGTACATCATCAGTTTTCGACATGGTTTCATTCCACACAGGTGGCTGGGGGCCGTGCAGGGCGGGAACTGGGCTGGGGTTCTTCCACATGAGAGGCACTCCCCCTCGAGCCAGGGGCCAAACTGAGGGGCAAGAACTGAACCGGTGGGGCCTCCCGGATGGGAAGCACATACCAGTTCAGCATATGTCTGCATGGGCCGTGACTGGGATTTGATCCTCAGTCCCCGGGGCTGCAAAGCAAGTGCTCAACCCGCTAAGCCATCCTGGCTTCCCTCCAAAAATCCTTTTTTAGAGATTTATTTTATTGTTTGACACAGAGAGACAGAGAGACAGAGAGAAGGGGGAGGGCCCAGAGCAGTCTCCACAGCTATGCACCATCAGTTTTGACATTGTTTCATCCACACAGGTGGATATGGGGCTGTGCAGGGCAAGCAGGGCGGGAACCAAACTGGGAGCCTCCCACATGGGAAGCACGCCCTAGTTCAGCATATGGATCCACATGGGCCGGGGCTACACTCGACCCCTGGACCCTGGGGCAGCAAGGTGAGTGCTCTACCCGCTGAGCCATCCCGGCATCCCCCCACCAAAATCCTTGAAATTTTGTTTGAATTTGTGGCTCCACCCCATCTCAGATGGGAAACTAAAATAGCGGCCTCTGGTCACAGGTTGGGTTCTCTGGAGCACAGGCCATGAGCCGGAAGAAAGCCAGAGAGGGCAAAGAGGGGATGGGCCCTGTGCAGCAGGCCCCATATCACCCCAGCCAGCTCCTGGGTGCTGTGGAGCTGGAGTTGTCGCAAGCTGGCCCAGGACAGTCAGGCCTAAGACTCCTGCATTCAGTGGATCGGGCCTCCCAGGAGGGCCTGACCTTGGGCCAGGGGGCTCTTTAAAGGGGCTGGCACTGAAAGCTGCCCTCTGACTGCTCACAGCAGCTTAGGCAACAAGTCCTTCACTGAAGGGGGCAATCCGCCTTGAAGTGGAGGCCACAATGTCCCTCCCGCTGTCTGCCAGGACTTGTTGCTGCCTCTCCCTTTGCCAAACCCCTGTTGGGCTCAGATGTGAGGACACTGTGCCCGCCCTGCTGGCTTGTGGCCCAGCCTCAATGTTTCTTTAAGCAGATCTTCTGTCTGCTGGCCAATGTCTCAGCAGCAAAACATGCACCCAGAAAGGGGGTTGTCCATCCTAGAGAATCCCTGGTGTTGTCAGGTGTTAACCGCAGCATATAAAGGAGAAGGAGTCAGGAGGAGCCAGCTTTTCGGGGTGCATTGGTGACGTTATTACTGTCAATGCATCCAGTCACCCTGTTATTCTGACGACTGTTTATTCTTTTCTCCCTTACATGCTACCTTCGGCCCCTACTAACTGTTTCTCCCCAGTAGTGTTCAATATTCACCCACCTAACATGGTTGTTGTAGGAAGCGACGCCCAATGGAGGATTATCAGGCCCTCAGACAACTCTTTAGAGGAAGATTTTATTAGCCTGTGGAGCACGCAGAACTAGCTGCACCTTACATGCACTCCCCGTGGGAAAATTTATTACAGGTTATATACTTTTTTAGTGTCCACGTGATCTCTTTGTCTAAGATTCTACATGCCATTCATGACTCAAGGTGTGTGTGGGGGGGGGTCAGGGGCAGACCTTGCACCTGGGTTTCTGAGAAGTGTTTATTCTCAGCCTTGATTTCTATAATTGCTGGTCTTTCTGAGACTCAAGGACTTTGGATCTCCTGTCCTTGTGTTTGCAAGAGTCTCCAGGAGGCCGCATCTTCTGTCATCTTTTAAAGTTCTTCCTCTCTACACCCCCCTGATGGGCTGGCTCACTCCCGCTGGCTGAGTGCACCTGTGTCGTTCTTGCCTGTGGTCTGGGGCCTTCCCCCAAACCCATCTTTGAGCCTTTTCTGTCTTGCTCAGGCTGCCTCATCCAGAACGGGGGTATACCCACTTCTCTCCATGTTGGGCTTCTGAGCCCTGTGCCTGCAGCTCTGACCTTCTCCCCAGGAGCACTGGCACCTGGATGCCTGGGGGCCCCACCTACAGAGAAGGTGTGTTGCCAGGCAGATTTGCCAACACAGCTGTTCATCCCACGGCGAAGAGAAAGGCTGGGAACCGGGTTCTCAGCTCCATGGAACCCTTCTGCCGCAATAAACTTAATGGCCGCTAACACTCATTATACATAGCACTCCATTACGTCAAAGCCCCTGGCTCATTAACTCATTTATCCTCACAGCAGCCCTCTGCAGTACGTTATATCATCACTTTATAGATGACGAAACTGAGGCCCGGAGCGATCCAAGTAGCACAGCTAGCAGGAGGTAGAGCCAGGATTCGAGCAGCCTGGACCCCAAGGCCATGCTCTTTACGTGTCCAGCTCTCACGCACTTCCTGCGGGGATCCCTCAATTCTCAGAGGTAGGCATGAGACCTAGGGCTGGTAATGAGGTATCTCATTCCCAGGGCTTCAATGATTGACTCAGGAGAAAGCATGGGAGCCAAGCCAGGCCCGGCGGTACCCTCCCCCAGGACTCTCCTGCCAGAGCCAGGGGAACAAGGGACTCTCTCTTTCCAGGAAGGTGGCTGAGCCACCGGAGAATGGAGTCAGCACAGACAGGGGGGCAGGGCAGGAAAGGCAGCTGGGTCCAGCCACACCCACACTTGGCAATTGTGCTAGTTGGCTAATCACCTAATCAGGTTTGGTTTCTGTCCCTCTGATCTCTCATTCACCTTTGCAGTTTCAGTATCTAGCAGTCGCTGGAATATAGTGGCACTTACCTGGCTCAAAGACTATTTGTGGGCAGCTCTTGGGGTCTCCCCCCGCATCTTTGTTGCCCATTCTGTGCCCTGGGCTCTGGCTGGGTTGAGCTGCTGGACCTCCCCACCTCCACACCCAGCACCCGTCACGTCTGCCTCTGTTCAGGGCACACCACCTCCCTTCTGCCAGGTGTGACTCACCTGCTCTCTGGGGGAAGAGGGCCCTGGTCACTGGGATCTGAACTGACCACCTCCCTCCTCCGCATTCTTTGCTTTCATTACATAGAAAGAGCTTATGTCTCACCTACAGAAAGTGGCAGCTCCTCAAGGGATGGGGGTGACACACCTGCTTGTCCCCTTGGGGCCTGGCATCAGATTTCTTCTTATGAGTAGGAGGTTGACCAGACCTACCACTTTTTTTTTTTTATATCTTTTTATATTTATAGAGAGTAATTATTTTATCTTCAGTGCATATTTATTTTTATTTTACTTTTGACAGATAGAGAGAGAGACAGAGACAGAGACAACTAGAGAACCGAACCGTGGGAACTCCCCAGTTCAGCATGTGGGTCCGCCTGGGCCGGAGCCGGGATTCGATCCTCGGTCCCTGGGGCCCCAAAGCGAGCGCTCAACCCGCTGAGCCGTCCCGGCCCTCCCCAGACCTACCACTTTAAATGGAGCAGGAAACAATGGCACTGTCCCGTTTCAAGTGGTACGTGTGGTCAGCCTACTGACACCTTGAACGGAGCCCAGTGAGACTAGACTGACCTTACGTGCCATTTGAAATGGGACAGGACCTTTGTTTCCTGTTTCATTTACAACAGTACATCTGGTCAGCCTACATCTGAGCCATCTGCAGGGTAGGAGTGGCAAATGTGTGCCTCTAGGGCCCAGATGGGTGACATTAGTCACTGATGCAGGCAAGGTAGGTCCTTGTAAAGTGGGTATATATATATATATTTTTAAGATTTACTTTATTGTTTTGACAGAGAGAAGGGGGAGGGCCCAAAGCAGTCTCCATAGTTGTACAGCATCAGTTTTCGACATAGTTTCATTCTACATAGGTGGGTATGGGCTGCGCAGGACAGGAACCGGGTGGGGGCCTCCCACATGGGAAGCATGTCCCCTTGAGCCAGGGATCAAACCAGGGGTCTCTCACATAGGAAGAACACCCCAAGGAGAACCGAACTGGAGCCACACCCCAGTTCAGCATATGGGTCCACACAGGCCAGGGCCGGGATTCAATCCTCGAATTCCAGGGCTGCAAAGCAAGCACTTAACCCATTGAGCCATCCCGGCTTCCCTGGGGTAGGTCTCTCTTAAAGCAAAAGCTTAGCTACCAGTTGTTCTGAAGAAATAAGACCCCTAGATTTTTAAAGAGAAGTAGAAATCCACATTTTTATGTAAAAAACCTCTGGGTTTTTAAAATGTTAGCAGTTAATTCACAATTTGAAAAACACCAATTCCACCAGCGGGCTGGTGCCAGCCATGGGCCCCCTTTGTAGATGCTGCTGGACATGAGGAATGGCTGACTGAAGAAATCCACAGTCAGGCCTGCAGCATGAAGTGTGTGGGGTGTAACCGTGTAAGTCGCCGGGCCAAGGGCACATGCCAGGGCTGATGTCTAATCAGGGCTCCACTCACCAAGTCATGTGACCGTGTGGCACTATGGACAGCCAGAGGGTGGGTGGGCTGGTGTCTTTCCAAAGCAGGCAGCTACCTTTCCAAGGTGGACAGAGTTCAGACAAGAATAAAAACCATGTAAAGAGTCCTACCGTAAGTCTGGGGTGATCCATGTGTCCTGGTTTTCCTGGTCTAAAATCTGAAAGTCCCACATCCCAGGAGCTCTCTCAGTTCCAGGCAAACCAGGATGGTTGGTCACCCTACCTAGATCCCTGTCCCTACCATGTCTGTGCCAGGCAGGAGGATCCTAATATGGCAGCTGAAATGTGCGAGCTGATCAAGTGTTGGACGCCACGTGTTAGGATCTGCCTGGTTTCCCTTACGTCTCATAAGATCCTGGTGTGGATTTGTGATTCGTTCTCCAGGGGAGAGTCGGAGGTTCAGAGGGTGACATGACTGACTGGCTCAGGGCCAGTGGCGGTGCTGGGGTTTGAACCCGCATTGGTCTGGCTCCGTGCCTTCAACGCTCTCTCAGAGGCCCCTAGCAGGGCGGCCTGAGACTGCTAGGCCCGTAGACCCTGGGAAAGTGTCAGCTCTTACTTCCTCAGGAAAGCGCTTACCTGGTTGGAGGTCCCGCCAGGATCAATTTTTGCTGGTCTGAGACTCCCACGCCTGATTTTGAACCCTGCCCGGCTCTTCTCTTTCTGTGCTTTGTCACCAGCCCCTGAATGGAACCACCTGAGAAGCCCTCAGGAGACACCTTTTTGTTTCCAGAACACCCTAGTCACCTCCACCCTGTGCCCACCTCACGCACAGGGGATAAGGCTGGCGCTTAGAAAATAAATATTGCCGGTGATTTATTGCCTGGTTTGGGGACAGCTGTCCAGGGCAGGTGGGGGGCAAGGGAGCACGGCAGCAGGGTCTCTGCGCCTTGGGTGAGCCAGTCCTTTGGGCCCCCCGGCGCAGGATCTATGCTCAGTTGGGGCCAGTGTGGCCCGGGGTGAGGCGGCGGGTGAGGTAGCTCACGGCCGAGTGGATGTTCTCCACAGCTCTCTGCTCCACCCTCTCTAGCATGTGGGTGATGGAGCACAGGGCCCAGCCGGTCCCTGCGGACAGCCTGGAGGAGATGGCCGCGCTGATGTGCCCCAGGATGCTGGAGGCAGAGCGCAGGCTGGGGCCCGTGCTGCACAGCAGGTCTGTCACGGAGCTGTGGCCGAAGGCCAGCAAAGCTGTGGCCGTGCCCATGGTGGCGTCAGACCACACCAGGACATCTGCCAGGGAGCTGATGGCCCCCTCGCCCCCGTTCAGCAAGCTGGTCATGGAGCGCATGTAGTCGTTCTCCTCGCTGGCCACGTACAGGCTGTGGTCCAGGGGCCCCACCCTCAGGGCTGCAGTGGGGGCAACAGGCGAGGGGGGGCCCCGGCGCCCTGGGGAGGGAGGGCCTGGCTGAGCTTGCAGGGCTCCTGAATGGACCACCAAATCCCCCTCAGTCACTACCTGGGACTTGGCTGGCGGCAAAGCTTCAGTGTCACGGTGCACGGCCTTTGGACTGGCAGGTGTCCCCTCAATAGCCTGAGTGTCAAGCTGGCTGTTAGCATCTCCAGGGCTCACAGCGGGCACATTTTGGGGGGGCGGTGCCTCAACACTTGGGGTAGAGGGTGCTCGCTCCTGCTCCCTGTCCAGGACCCCCACCATTTGTGGTGTCTGGACCGTCCCCAGGGCATCGTGTGGGAAAGCCTGGAGACTCCAAGCCAGCCTTGGCTCTTGCACCAGCCTGTCCCACACCAGGTCCTGCAGGCTCTTGAACGCATGCAGGGCGTCTGGGGCTGGGAGGGCAAGCCAAACTGTGGCCTCCTTGGGTTCCTGGCTGTGCCCTGCGGCATCTTCACGCTTGTCTTTGTCCCCAGACACTGACATAGCCTCAGAGGTGGCTGGCTTGCTGGAGGCCTGACCTACATCCTGCCATTCAGCTGATGTGGCTGCACCATGAGCGCCTGGGACATCTGCAAGGAGGGAGACCTGAATTTGGGACCCCACCGTTGGGCTATCTGAAGACCTGCGATCGCCATGTGTGGGGATGCTGGTAGCTCTGGCCTCTCCCGAGGGCACGGTGATCATCTAGGCCCTCTGTCACTTCTGTTGGTTTAGGGAGTGACCATGGCTGAGGAGTCAGGTTGTGAGGTCACAGGGGACTGTGAGCAGCTGGCGATGATGTCACAGGCACCTGAGCTTCCGGAATGGCTGCCTGAGTGGGCAGAGACCACGGGACTATTTGTAGCTGAATTTGCAGGTGCATAAGGAGAGGAAGGCAAATGTCTTGGAAAAGGATAGAGGTGGATTGTCTCCAGGAGCAGGTGCCCTAAGGAATCCTGATGGCTGAGTCTAATGAGAGAGAATGTGATGCAGCTGTTGATGTAGATACTAAATCTTATGAGGGACCATTCCCAACACCTCCCTGTCCCCACTGGGGACTCAGGCCCTGGTTTGGACAGTCCTTCTGCAGAAGTCAGTTTCCCAGCAGTGGTGAGTAGGAATACAGGAGCTGCTTCCTGCCTGTTCAAGACACTTAAGGAAATGGAGCAACCCAGGCCCCTAGCAGATGGTGTGGGAATTCCACTTAGAGCACACATACACTGGGTTTGTTTGTAAGGAATAGGTTAATGAGCCCCATGGGGTAGGGGCCAAGACCCAAAAGGCATTCTTAAATGACAAAGGACAGTTGCTACCCTGCTTTCTAAGGAGGTGGAGGCCATTATCCCAAGGGCCTTTGTTTGGAAAGAGCTGGGCATGGGCCAGGAGCCTACTACAGCCCAATTGTTCTGCAGGAGAGGGGGCAGGGGGCAAGGGTTTTGAAGGTCCTGGGAAGTGAATGCTGGTGTTAGCACAGCAAGGGGGCTGAGAGGGGAGGAGGCCAGGCCTCCCTGGGGTGCAGCAGGTGGGGCTCAGGGAGAACAGAAACATCTAGAGGGAATTTTTAAGTTGTTTGTGCTGAGATCTCCAAGGTACACCCCTCACCTCCTCCATAGCATCAGAAGTCACACCCTGTCTGCTAGTGCTTCTGTGTGAGTGCAGGTGGCCTGCAGGCCAGGAGACAGACAGACAGACAGGGGGCGGGGTGGGGTGGGGAGAGAAAGAGATGGGGGGAGGCGCGAGAGACAGACAGAAGGGGGTGGGGGAGATGGAGAGAGAGAGAGGTGTGTGTGTGTGG
>PVKE010024088.1:0-24086 GCA_004027555.1 Craseonycteris thonglongyai | reverse complement strand
AAGAGGAAGACGAAGAAGAAACTGAAAAGCGTGGCCTTACCCTGGAGAATCTGCAACAATTGTGCAACATGGCAAGAGCGATGCAACAATTTGCACAAGACATTGACGACAATATGGTTCGAGCTGTCGAGTTCAGCAATCGTGTTGACGGGGTTATGTCCTTGTACAGGGGAATTTTGAAGGAAAAGAAAAAACAAAGACAACAACAACCCATCACCATGTTTCTCTCCAAGGTAAAGCCCCCGGCTCTACCGTCAGCGCCTCCAGCAGAAGAGTCTCAGAGTGAGCCTAAAGCTTCTACGAGTCAAGTGAGAGCCTCTCCTCCGCCACCAACACAAGACTCTTCGCCTCGCTCAGAAAGCAATGTTGATTAATATTTATTACTGTATAAGGTTTTGTAATTAACCTTATTAATTAGCACTGACACATTTAAGTCAATACGTATACTGTTGTAATTTTTGTCTTAAATGAGTAAAGTATGAATACTGTTTACATATTTAAAACATTCTTGTACCCACATACATGAAAATTCCTAGGGGCAAATCCTACTTCGCGGTTTTTCAGCTTTCGCGGAAGGTTCTGGTCCCCATTAACCGCGAAAAACGAGGGATCACTGTACTATCCCATTTCAAATGGTCAGCCTACTGACACCTTGAATTGCGCCCAGTGAGACTAGTCTGACCATACATAGCGTTTGAAATGGGATAGTACCATTGTTTTCTGTTCCACTTAAAATGGTACGTCTGATCATCCTAATTATGTAGTGTGTACAGATTTTAAAAATCAGCTGTCCATCATTCCATGGTATAACTGACTTCTGATTATGAGATAAGGGGTCAGATGGACCTGACATTGAGTTGTCTGTCTGCCGTGCCAGGCACCGTTAGAGGCACGTGATGCACAAGAAACTTTGGCTCTGTAGACCTTGGCTCATTCAAGGCACATTCTCTGGCTTGGATCTAATTGGTGCCTTGGTGACGTCCAGCCAAAATGGGGCCCCTTTTTTTTCATGGTGACGGATGGTCTTTGGGTGGGTCATGAAGGTGGTGAGTCTGTCTTAGGAAACTTTATTTGCAGAACATTGTTTCTGAATGTCAGCTGGCTTCTCCATGCTGCACTTTTAAATACAAAGAGAATGTCACAGTGTACAAATTAGAGGAGTGTAAGGCGTGCCCCTGGATGTTATCTGTGTCCCTTCAGGAATGATCTGTTCTTCAGTTGGGGGGCAGGAAGGCTTCCTTCTGGTTAGAGGTTCAGGACTACTGCTGGTGTGCAGAAAGCCTCCGTGGATGGTCGGTGTGGTCTCTTGCTTCTGGGGAGAACAGCGGGTATCAGTGCTGTCCTCCAGTTTGTGATGGGAGAGGGGGTGGGCATGACCGTCGTTTCCTCTGTTCCCAGAACAGACCCAGGAAAGCATTCAGCGTTTTGAACAGCAGGCAGGGCTGAGAGGTGCCGGCTACACACCCCACAGGGGCCTCACCACCGAGGAGACCAAGTACCTTCGAGTGGCAGAAGCACTCCACGTAAGCTTGTTTCTTTAGGAACTTAACAAAACCCTCATCGTTCACAGCCTGAGGTGTTGCTGTGGTTTAGAAGTTGCCAGCTCCGCTCAGCTAGCTGGGCGTTGTGGAGAGCGATGGAAAGAGATGTGGGCAAGGAATTTGGAACCACTTCAATCCCACTTGGGGGCCCTTTCTGGCTGAACGCTTTGGAGCCCTTAGCCCTGTGGGTTCTGCTGCTTCATCCATGAAGCAGGGTGTCTGGTCAGGAGGATGAAGTGAGCCTCTGTGCTTACACATGTGTGAGCACATCACAAGCAGTAAAGCCAGCGGGGATCACTTCGTGTACCGGAGTGATCGACCCTGCGGGAGAGGAGAATCGGGCAGTCTCAGCAGAGGTAACACTTGACCTGAAAGGAAGTGCTGTGCTCTGTGTTTAATTTTTAAAAATGAAAAGCAAATGTAGAATTGGAATGTTTTTGCTTTCACTTCTATAATTGGAATAAATGAATACTTTTGGCAAGATTAATGATGACCAAATAGTTGTATGAATAAAATAATTTCCTGTGAGTTTATTTCAGGGGTTACCGTTACGATTTATGAAGCACTCACATTCACTTAACCTTCGTATTCATCCTTTGAGATAAGTACTGTTCTCCATGTTTTATAAATGAAGATTGAGGTCCAAGGTCATATATTTAACCAGTCACGGCACCTGAACTCAAGTCTCCAGATTCCGTTTCCCATTGTTCTTGTCCCCCTATATTCCAGAGCTGTGTGAGAACCTGGCTCTGGAAGGGGCACAGAGGACCAGGATGTACAATAAAAGGAAGGAGGATGGTGTGGGTTTGGTGGCCTGTGGGCAGGGATCTAAGACACTATGGGCTGTTGGCATTTTGTAATGAGCATCCCAGATGAGTTTTGCCCAAACCTAGGTTTCAAAATGACTGCTGTGGGGGATCAGAGTTGGGTTGGTGGCATTGAAGCTCTCAGACAAGACCGGTGCTTCCAGAGAGGGGCATCTGTCAGTCTCTGACATTGAAAACTGTCCAGGTGCCAGTCAGAATTCCAGTTGAATTTCCTGCATCTTGGCCATAGGAGTAGAACAGGTGGATGGCTGAAATGCCAGCTTATCGTAAATTGACATGTTGAGTGTTTGAGAAAACCTGTCCCGGTCATTTGTTTGGAATGTGGCTTAGGTAAGCATTGGTGCACTGGACGTCGAGCACAGAGGCAACGGGAGCCTTGTCTGCAACAGGGAAGTAGGTTTGTCTCTGTCCCAGCAGATACTAGGCTGTATGTTAGAAGTAGGTTTACAATGGGAGGAGGAGAATGGGGCAGGCTTGGCAGAAGAAGCATGCAGCTGGAGTCTTGGCTTCGAGACTGGCAGTGGCAGGAGAGGCAGCGAGGGAAGCAGTCCAGGCCTGGCTCACAGCCCAGGAGGGCTGCAGCCTGAGTTCTGGCTCTCCCACTGACTGGCTGGGCGAATGTGGGGAAATTAAAAGCCCTAGTGAGGTATTTAGTACAGAGGTGTTTGAGATATATTATAGAACAAGTACATTTTTTTTGAAAGATAGAATTCTATCTAGTATGGCAAAATCAAAGGAGTATGTTTTATATTCCAAAGCTATTCCACCTGTTTTCTTTTTGCCCAAAGTTGGTGTGAAGCAGGTTGTTCACACCCAAACTTAGCTGTTTTGCATTGGCGTGGGTGTTTAAAAAGTCTCTCTTATTACCCATTTGAACAGAAACTAAAACTACAGAGTGGAGAGATGAGAGAAGAGAAGCTGCCAGCCTCAGCCCAGTCCACGCCCAGCAGCACGCCCCACTCCTCCCCTAAGCACAAGCCCAGGTGAGCTCTTCTTGTGGCCCTTCCGAGTGCAGTGTGCTAAGGAGGGCTAGTGCTGCGTGTGGCACTGGGACGTAAGAGTTCCTAGTCTTGCAGTGTGAGACACTTCTAGAGATGCAGGAAGCGGCTTACTAGGATTTGTTTTATTCTCTGTCAGGGGCTGGTTCTCTTCTGGCTCCTCCACAGCCTTACCTGGCCCAAATCTTAGCACCATGGATTCTGGAAGCGGTGATAAAGACAGAAACTCAGTAGATAGATGGAGCCTCTTTGGACCGAGAACCCTCCAGAAGTCTGATTCAGGTGAGGCAGCTTCTTCAAGAGAGAAAGTAGTGTGGCAAGCATTTTACCATGTATATTGGGAGCTGCCTGCTGATTTGGAAATCACTTGTCTGGTTTGCTTCTGTAGGAGGTTTTGCCACCCAGGCCTACAGAGGAGCCCAGAAACCTTCTCCAATGGAACTGATCCATGTGCAGACCACCCGAGTAGCCGAAGGTGCAGCACCCTTCCAGCCGCCCAAGATGGACCTCCCAGTGATCGAAGGGAAGAAACAGCCACCCCGGACCCATAATCTCAAACCCCGTGACTTGAATGTGCTCACACCCACTGGCTTCTAGAACTTTCTCTTCCAGGGACTCTGGATAAGAGGGTGTCTTGCATTCACTTCCCTTTTATTTTGGCTCTGACATAGGAAAGTTTTTTTTTTCTTTTTTCCCTCCTCCACAACCTCTTAAAAATCGAGGCTGGAGACATAATTGGTTTTTGAGAAACAGTAGTGCAAAGCTTATCCTTGTGGAAGAAGCCATTGTGTTGCTTTAATTTAAAGTTAGACTAAGTAATCTCAGCAGTGATGTTTAGGGGCCTTGTTGCTATTTTAGTGCCATTAGCCTAGACAAAAACTTTGGTCATTGCTTATCAGGTAAATAATGTTTGTGCTGTTCCCAAGCCGAGGCCTCTCCATTCCTTTTCCACATCAGCATGAACAGGACAAGTTGTGGTGTAGAGGGCCTCACTGACAGTCTTTGGCCCTCTCGACTGTTGGTGTGTGCTCCAGCCTTGTTAGGTAGGGGGACCTCTGATCAGACTTAGCAGGGACCCTCTGCCCCTGCAAAGCCTGGAGCCCCGTCTCCTGGCAGAGCCGGGCCTGTTGCATGAGCCCTGTTGCACGAGCGATGCCGTCAGAACCCACAATCCTGCATATCCTCTGTTGCACTTTAAAGTGAGATTAATTTAACTGTAGTTTGGTTGGAAATTTTCTAAAGGAGAAAATTCAGGCTATGGGTTTGGTCTAGATAAATGGATGTCAAGCTCTTTTAAAGTAAAGAAGGCGGGAACAATATGGAGGTGATAGTCTTGAGGTTCATATGAAGCCTGTGTCACTCTTTTCTGATTTCCTTGTTCGATCAAGGGGCTGAGGTGGGAGAAGGAAAAACTTCCCCTATGCACTTGTTTCCCTGCAAACGAGCCTCACACCTGTATTGTTTCCTGAGAGGAACCAGGGCACGCACTCACTGTGGATGTGTCCAGTCATTGTCCTGAACAGCCTCAAGTCCCGCTGTCTGCTTTGGGCAGGATCATGTCTACATGAGCTGAGCTGACCATTCCACAGACAGGCCCTGGAGCCTCAAATGATCAGAACCATTTATTTATCTATCTTCTGTTTTGCTGGTATCTCCTATTTTGACAATAAAAATCCGAACCACTTTGTGAAATGTGGGTAGCTGTTTTCTTTGCCCTGTTAACAGTAATTCCATTCTGCCTTCTCAGTCATGGAGCCTAAGCATGGTAAACTTATATTTTGAAAAAAACAGTGCCTTTTTATTCTATGCTTTTAACATCATTTTTTTTGTAACACACTCATCCTTTTGTTTCTACCCCCTTCCCCCATTACATTGGATTTTAATACACTGGCCACAAAATCAAGTTCATAGGCAATATAACAGTTCTAATATCCATGTTTGTATTTCATTAGGGAGAAATGAAGATGTCTTTCTCTTTTGAAGCAGGTCATCAGTACCTTGAGTAACAACATTGATGTCTAGAACTTGTTCAGCAGAGGTATTCTTTTTTCACATTGTGAATGGAAATGTTAAACAAAAAAGTATAGATAAATAATTTATTAAAAATATATATATACACCTTGTATACTTAACCAATATTTGAGAACAGGCTAGGATACTAAAGAAGAAGTTATAACCTATAGATAAATGAGATGGGTTTGGTCCTATAGATTTCTAACTACTTTGTATACTTCTAGAACTTCCAGGTAGTTGCAGATAAGAGTTCAGGAGGTATTCTTTGTGTTCAGTGCATAGAAGGACCTCAGGGGCCGCTCCAGTTCCTGGGGGGGTGGCTCTGCATCGGGGTTCAAGTCCGCTGCATAGAAGAGCAGGAGCTTCAGCAAGTGCACTTTGTCCTGGAGCTGGGGGACAAGTGGCTCCCCCAGCATCTGGACCAGGCGGCTGCGGAAGGCCTCGATCTGCTTCTCCACGTCTACCACAGTGATGTCATCGCCTTGCTGAGGCTTAGGCTTAATCCTCTTAATTATTAAGTCTTTTCGATCGATCACTGAACTCCGTAAGTGCTCTGCAAGAGGGAAAGGGTCAGCTGAGCTGTTCTGAACTGTTTGTTTATTTTTTAAGATTTATTTTTATTGTTTTTGACAGAAAGAAAGAGAGATACAGAGAGAAGGGGGAGAGCCCAGAACAGTCTCCATAGTTGTACGTCATTAGTTTTTCCACATAGTTTCATTCCACAGTGGGCTCAGAGCTGCACAGGGCAGGAACTGGGTCGGGGTCTCACTCTGGTGAGAACCGAACAGGGGACACTCCCCAGTTCAGCCTATGGGTCCACATGGGCTGGGGCCAGGATTCCATTCTCGGTCCCAGGGCTGTAAAGTGAGCTCTTAACCCACTGAGCCATCCTGGCTTCCCCCTGAACTGTTTTTTATTCCTTTATTATTTAAGATGATGAAGTCCCATTTTAGTAGGTAGGGTCTAGTCTAGGCAAAGGCTTATTGACTTATTACTGGCACACAGGTCAAAGGCCACGTAAGCGTTTGTGGTAACTCCATTTCCAAAACATCCTTTTTTTCCTTGGTTCTCTCTGGCCCTCAAGTTCTTCATATTAAAAAAAAAAAAAAAAATTATATTCCATTTGTCTTTTCCCTTTGTTGATTTAAACTAAATATGTTCAACAAAGAAACTATTTAAAATTAATATGACCACTTGAAAAACATGCATGTGAATTTTGAATATCTTCAGGGAGATTTCCTAAGAATGGAAGAACAGTGGGGTGTTTGGACTTTAAGAGCAAAGGGAAGGATATGGAGTGTTTTAAACAGGGAAATGTGCTCTATTTCACTCTGCTACCAGTGGAGAATGGTTGGGGTGGGGGGGTGGGGGTGGGGGTGGGGTGGGGACCGACAAGCCTTTTAGTAGAAACAAGGCATGTGCTATTCTGAAAAATATAAAAATGATTTTGAAAAAAATTGAATAGTGGAATAGGGAAGACTTGGGGTGGGAGCAAGAATTTGGAGTTTATTAAAAGAATACAGGAAAGTCAAAGAAGCAAATGTTGGCATTGTACATCAAAGCACTGTTCAAGGAGGAGGAAGTCTTGGCCAGTGACCTTGAGCCATCTGGCCCAGTTGCAAGGCCTTGGACTAGATGCTTCAGTAGAGATGGCAGCTCTTAAAAAGCAGAGGTGGTTGTAGTAACTGAGGTGACTGATAAAAAGGGTTTAACATAATGCCTGGCTTAAAATGTTTGGGCTGATAGTGTTGTTAATAGTGTTGTTATTGGTTCCTGGACCAATACTAGGGTTAACTATTGTCATTTTCTCAAGTTATCATCTCAAGGAATCTACCCTAACAGTCACACTGAGCTCTTTAATTACCCTGCAGACACTTTTCTCCATTTATCTGCATGTCAGTAATGGAAGAATCCTGGGAGCCATACTGCAGACTCTGTCACCCAAGTCCTGGCAAATGGATCTCACAGTGCACAGTTCCTTGCCATTGTGCGACCCATACCCTCGGCACCAATAGCCCTCTCCTGACATTGCAGAGAGCAACCTGACTTAAAGCCACGTTGACGGTTTCTCTTCACTCTTGGAGTCAAGGTGAAATTCCTTAACCTGGCCCAGAGGCCCTTGGTGTCCTATCCTGGCCACTCTTCCAGTCTCTTCTCTGGTTACTCTACCCTTGCCCTTCTGGCTTGTTTTATGTTCATTGGATTCACTAAGCAACTTCCTCCCTCAAAGCCCTTAGACTTGCTGTGTTTTTCTTTCTGGAAAATTTACCCTCTGTATTTGCCTGGCTAACACCATTATTTCATATCTCAGCTGTAGTTATCATTTCAGAAGGCCCCTTCCTGGGCCCCTCCAAAAATAGATTAGGTCCTCCTATTTTATACACTGTACTTCATACCATTTATTTTAACAGTAATTATGTTATTTGTGGGATTACTTCTTTTAGGGTCAATCTCTTCACTAGACAGTAAGATCTATGAGGACAGGGGCTGTGTTGGTTTTACTCACTGAAGTTTTCCCAGGGAGCTAGGCACAGAGAAGGCGTTCAGTACATATTTGTTGCCTGGATGACTGCATAAAGTCAACTGATCTTGTGAGCGCCTGCTTTTCTCCTCTCTGTGGACAGGGCTCTGCAGGAAGTCTGTGTTGTGTGACTCCTTGGAATGAACTGGCATCAGATTTCTGTGGGCCACCCTCTCTAGGCTGTTGGCAGAGTGGGATTCAGGAAAGGCATGTTTTGTTCATTTAAATAGTGTACGTTTAAATTCCTAGAATTTGTAGTTTCAAAATGTGAGGTTCTAACTATTCACAAGCATCAGGGAGACTCATGGCACACGGCAACTTGTAATTCTGCTGAGGCTCCAACTTTAATTGTACCCCTATGAAATTGGGATGTGGGGGATTACCTCTTTTACTTCTTTTAGCTAGAGATGTGAACTCAATGCATAGCCCAGTATCCACATCTCTGTGGGGCTGCCCTGTTACCTATGGAAATGTGGAGGCTCAGGAGACCTTCTCACGGTCAAGGGTTTATACAAAAGTAATTTAACCATGTATAGAATATTTAGAAAATGGAAATTCCTTAGAATCTCACCTTCTAACCTCACCCAGTAATTTCATTAAAGAGTAATTCCTCTCCATGTGTTTTCATTGCACAGACTTTGGCAATAGATCTAAGTTGAATCCTGGCTCTGTATTTACTTTTCTCTTGGTCTTTGTTTTCCTACTTGTAAAAGGGGACAATACTCACCTTCAAAAGGTCATTGGATGATAGAAGCCAGTGTGTGTGAATTTACCTAGCTTTCCTCCTCCTCTCCCTCCATGCTAAGAGGCTCCCCAACTTCTTCCCCCGCTATTGCAGATGGACAAGTCAGGCTGACCTCAAAATGCCCTCAACAGTATCCTCAGACCACTCGAAGTGGCAGAGATGACCAAGGAGCCCTCACAGTAAAATGCCCACTGACAAGGACACTGACTGTATTTCAGGGAACCACTCGGCTATGCTCTTGGTAGGAGACTGTTTTCAAACTACTGGCTCTAAATATTTCTTTCTCCTTCTTAACTCTTGGTCGCCAAAGCAATTGGAGAGGATGTTAAGGATAAAACAATATTGGAATACAGCTCATTTATTCAGTGTACTGGTCTGAGGCCTTCCTCACCCTTATTTGAAGCATAAGAATATCCTGTAATAAAATCAGATCCCATGTCCATGTTAATTAAGTCACTAGTGCCCATGACCCAAGTGTATCCTTGACAAGCAAAACAAAAACGAACAAGTGTTAAAGGTGAACTTTAAATAAAAACAAGCTGCTTTAATATTCAACTTCTTGAGAGATAGCCAAAAGAATTACATAAACCTGAGTGAGGCTAAGGACACGTGGAATTTGCCTTTGGGGCTCTGTCCTAAGAAGTTTATGTACCACTTTCTGAGCATGCTAAAAATGCACGAATGACACGGCCACATATTTGTGACCTTGACGATGCACTCGGTTACGTTTTAGTTACAAGAGCGTGAGACATAGAGAAGACCCAGGTAGCCTACTCCTGGCTGGGCGGACACTCACATTGAATGAGCACTGACTACTTGTTTCTCACTCCCATTTGCAGTCAGCCTGGGCAGGTTAAATATTTCCATCTCTATTTGACAGAAGGGAGAAACATGGCTAGACATAAAGTGAGCCGCCTAATGCAGAACTAAGTGCTGAGGTTGGGAGGTAACCCTGATACTGTGTTTTAAATCAGTGCATTTAAAAATGTTTCTACAACAGCTTCCTCAGTTGTAGGCCTGAGAGGGTGTAAGGGCTATCTGATCTTCCCAAGAACCACAGTTGAGCTAGAACCAAGCGTGATCAATGCTCTTTCCCTGGTTCCTGCTTGAGAATAAGTTGCAGACACTGTGCCCCTCTACCCCTCACTACTTCAGTATGGATTTTCTGAGATCAAGAACATTTACTTTCATAAGCCAGGATAATAATCAAAAGTAGGAAACTTAATACAATTCTATAATCTATTTACATTTAACCAATTATCCCAATAAAGAAGCTACTTTATAGCTTCTCTTTTCCTGTTTAAGATTCCATATAGGATTGTGTTTTTCATTAGTATTTTAGAGCTTAGTATTCATGTGCTTTATATTCCTTTTAATGGGGAACAGCTCATCAGCCCTTTTTTTCTTTTTTAAGAAATTGACACTTTTGAAGAGTATAGGCCAGTTACTCTGTAAAAGGTCCCTTAAAAAGGGTCTGTCTGATCTTCCTGTGATCAGATTTAGGTCATGGATTTCTGGCACGAACACTACAGAAGTGATGAGGTGTCCTGAGGCATCACATCAAGAGGAATGACAATTTCCTTGCTCTAAAGTTACTATCTTTCCTTCTGTGGTAATTACATCAGTTTTCCCAAGGGCCTCACTAATCCTTGGCCAATCAATCATTCCCATTTGAAGCAGCTATTGCACCATTATCCTGGTCAGTATTCGCCTCCTGAGTGTTAAATGGCCTAACGCTTGCGGGCTTCGCCTGTGACTTGAGCAGAGCCACCTGACAAGACTTTGGGGTGTCTCATATCTTTTGCAAGATGAACACTTTCACCTTGCCACTGATCTGCTCTGTTTGCATCATACTGACAGATGGTGACAATGTCCATAGTGAGCAATCACCCAACAAAGACATTGCAGTGATGGGCCAGGGTCAGATGCCGGGCAGGGCTAATCAGGTCACCACTGAACACTTCCCATGATATGATGGCTCTTGCTTATCTATACAACCTTGTATTTGTAAGGACTAAGGAATTTTCTGCCGTAACAAAAATACGTGACTTTTGTTTCTTAGCAGTGATTCCAGCTTGCCATTCCTGTTACTTGTAGATACAACCAAAGAACAATGCTTCACGTGAGCTGACAAGTTAGAGCCCCCATGTAACATGCATTCATAATGGTGTGCACTGTCAGACCCCCGCACCACCTTCTTTGTGAACAGATGCTCCTTACCTCTTAGAACGTGTTGATAGCTGGATAACAGAAACTGTAGGTGCTGAACCAGCTCATCCCACGTCTGCCACTGGGTCTTATCTGACTGCAGAGACAGCGAGAACACTTGGTAATAAAGGCCTTCCCCAGTTAAGGGTTTTGTAGTGTTCAGGTCACTTTTGTGTCATGCTTCAGGATTAGGGGAGAGGTATTCGAGGCAGGGAACTGGTACCTGACACTTGAGCAGAGATGTGGAATTGTTCAGAAAATAGAGGGTCTGGGCCAAAGACAAGGGCAGGCGGGTGGGCGTCTCGCAGCTGTGCAGGAATATAATCTCCAGCACTTTGCAGCGCAGCAGGTGGCTTTCCATGGTGGTGAAGAACATCTCTCTGCATGGGGAAGAGGGACAAGGGGGCCCGCCGTCACAGCCACTGTTTCAGGGGACATATACCATCCTCCCCCTGAATGCTCGTCCCAGGACTGAGACGGTTACGAAGGGATAGGGCACATGGCTACAAAACCATAATGCTGTGGACAGAGCAGAGATGGATTTGTTCACGACTTAACAACTGTCAAGAGACGGAGGATATCTGACATTTGGAAAAGATGTGTTTAGGACACATTAAAAAAAATTATTTCACACTGTGACTAAGAGAATTGATACTAAGAATAAATATTTCTGAACATCCACAATGTGTTAGACACTGTTTGGCACAGCAAAGAATAGTAAGATGAATAACAGAGTACTGAGCTCAAAAAGCTGGTAGTTGAACAGGGCAAGAGGCATGCAACCAGGACCTAAATAAAGTGCAGGGCAAGTGCACATGTGTGTGAGCTGCTGTATCTAGAGATACAAGAAGACAAGCACCCAGAATAAAAAGAAACAAAAATGAAACTAAGACCTACCTCTGACTCCTCTCAGGAATGTCTAGCACAAACCCAAACATCATCTCAGCGATTTTATTGGAGCTGCAGGTGGGGGTCCGGTCCACCTCCACGGCTATGGACAGCATCCTCTGCAGGTGGCAGACGATCCTGAGTCCAGAACACAGGACACGAGTGAACAGCCGGTCTGGCCAGGAGCCACCCTGCTGGCTGGGAGGAGGGCCCACCAGTGTACTACAGGGTCTTAAAGCACACACTAGATCAGGGAGAACTACTCAAGCCATCAGCATGCTGTGATAGAGCAGTTTCACCTACCTGAATCCCTTTTGCCAGATCATACTATCTGAACCTCTCAGAACCTGGGGTTGAGCTGCAAAAGCAAGCTGCTTTTAAATTCAAAAATAGAAACATACAGTCTTAAGGATCTAGAGAACTTAAGGATCATCTAACCTACAACTTCTCAATTTTACAGATGAAACAGGTCCAGAATGACTAACAATTATTTCAATTTCTCTGACACAGGGGAAAAGATGTTTGCCACAGGGTTTAATTCCTGTCACTGGTTCCTTTGCACTGATCTTTTCTAAGTCTCGGCTCAACTTTAGCTGGTGGAGTGTGACCCTCTCACCCATCAGGCAGCACCAGGCTGATGTGGCAGAAGGAAGCTGGGCCACGCCTCAGAAAGGTGAGCCTGGCCTGAAGCCAGCCTTTTCTAACATGCGTTATTAATGGTCAAGGAAAGGGCTGTTTTCTGAAAACTGTAGCCAGTGACACAATAGGTAGCCCAGGAGCTTTGGCATCAGATTCTGGGTCTACAGTGACAAGCTGTTCAACTTTTGACAAATTACGAATACCCTGTAAGCTATATTGCAGACAGGCACTCATTAATGGGAAATGGTAGCACCTATTATTAAGACAATAATAAGTTGACATTTAAGAGGCCCTGTTTTTATTTCTACTAATATTTACTTATAATAAATCTACTGTTATCTATATGAGATTAGCTTTCTTTGATGGAACAGTGTATGCCTCTCAGATCTCCCAATAGGCCCACATAAGTACTTCATTGTTCTAAAACATTCTCCCTTTAGATAGGAGATTGTCTCCTAAATTAGTTAAAACCCATAGGTCTAATATGAAAATCAGCTTGGTGCAGCTAGATTATACTATAGCATTGTGAATTCAGGCACAAATGCTATGTTTGAAATGGCAAGTATGATGGCTTTTAGCAGTGTGATTGACATGGAGTGGTGGGTTACCTATCAAAGGTAACTCCAGCCCTTAAAATCCTGGCATCTCTCAAAAAATGCCAAGACCACCCTCAACCCCATGAAAGAAGTGCCAGGAATCTCTTTCCAGTGTGGTCTGAGGTCATGGGACCTGCTGTGATCTGAGCCATTGCTGTTAAAACCAACTGGCTGGGACCTGCAGCATGAACTGCTATTCTTCTCCCAGAACTAGAGGAGAAAGACACAGGTCCTGGAGAACCAGAGGCTGCCGGAACACCTACCACCCACAATCCCTTCTGTCAGTGGATGGGTGAAGGGATGAGTAGCTGTAACCCTGTATTGTCTCTTGGAATCAAGACCGGGAGGGCAGTGCCCCTCTTTCTGTTTCGCTTCAGCTTTGTAAATTTGTATTCACTTAGTGAGGTCTGGGGGGAAAGCGTCTGCTTTTATTCTACCTTTGGAATTAGAAATTTAGCCTTTAGTCAAAAAGGATAGTCTTTAGTAAGAATCGTGTCACGTGGGCTGGTTAATTTGGGGAGTGGTGCTATTCTCTGCAACGGTAAATCCCATGGCCCAGGAAAGACAGCTTCTGCCGGCCCCTTACAGCTGGGTGCTGTTCTTCGTCAGGGTAGTCTGGGGAGAAGGCTGGCTACTGCTGGCCTTCAAGATTCCTGTTCGTGAAGAGGCCTGACTCCCATTTGGGGGCTGAGTTAAACCATCTTCTGTTACCACTTTGACCAACCATTTGATAACATCCCTGCAATAGACAAAAAAGAAAAAGTTTAAACTTCTTAAAATTTTATAGTATGGTGCTCAGAACTGCAGCCTTAACCTGAGCTCCTAGCGCCCAGGGGAAACCTCAACAGAGAACCCTTAGGCAATTTTCAGTGTTTAAATAAGTCTAATGAAAACCATACATTTAATTGCAGTAAGGTCACAAAAGCTAACTAAAATATCCACATTTTTCTTTGAGTTATAATTATTGAGAGGTACCTTTGAGGTCAGATAGTATAATTTGTGGTTTCCTGACCAGGAACACTCCTTGACAAGGTTGTAAGTTGGACTGGATGACCACCAGAGTCCTTGCCAGCTTTCTATTACTAGGTGTCATCTATTAATGCTAATAACCAAGGTTTATATAATATACAGTGGAATCATATTTTATACAGGGTACAGGCTCTAAAAATTAGTAAGTACAGTAAAAACATCTCATATAGTCCACATTACTTTTGATGATCACTTAAGTAACTCAGGTAAAAATGGTAGCTTGCATACACACATCTAATTTTGCTCTTTCCTAAAAACCCACTGATACTATATAGTAAATAATTTTTCTTTAATCCACAAGAAAGGGGAGAAAATGAGGGGAGACAACAAGGGTGATATTTAGGAAAATGAAGTATGGTCACAAAAAAAGAGTATGTCATAGAAGTGAAAATGGATAAGTTACAGTGACAGGTTAACAATATGGACAAACCTTAGTCCTCTGTAATATTAAGTGAAAAATAAAATATGTTTTATATAGATTATATACAGCTAAAAGGAAGTAAAATAAAAATATATACTTTATAGGAACACATGCAGATGCAATAAAACTACATAAAAAGGAAAGGAAATGATGAACATTTAGGATCCGGATTACTTTGGGTGCAGGAAGGCACAAAAGTAAGTGATGGGGGATGGATGTGTGGTTAGATGTAGGTAATTGTCAAGATCCCAGCCTTTGATTTGGGGGGTAGGTTAAGAGATGCTGATTGCAAAATCAAAAGTAACCCATTAACTAAGAAAATAAGGCAAGTGAATCATGTTTTAAAGATAATGTGTAATCTAAGTCTATGACTTTGACAAACAGATGTATTTTAACTGACTTTGCAGAATTGAGCAAGTTGAATTCTAAACCAGCAACAGAGAAGAGCAATCTTATTTAATTCTATCCAAAAAGAAAAAACCTTATACTGCAAATGGCAATATAAAGTTTCTATGAAGTGAGGGTGGAAGGGTAAGTTAAAATAAGTATGATGCCTTGTAAACTGTTTAAGGACATTTTAAAGATTTATTTATTGTTTTTAACAGAGAGAGATACAGAGACAGAGATAAGCGGGAGGGCCCAGAACAGTCTCCATAGTTGCACATCATTTGTTTTTCCACATAGTTTCATTCCACAGGTGGGCGCGGGGCTGCACAGGGCAGGAACTGGGCCGGGGTCTTCACCTGGTGAGAACTGAACTGGGGGAACTCCCCAGTTCAGCATACGGGTCTACACGGGCTGGGGCCAGGATTTGATCCTCGGTCCCCGGGGCTGCAAAGTGAGCGTTTAACCCACTGAGCCATCCCGGCTTCCCCTAAGGACATTTTAGACCCCTCGATCTGCTTCCCAGTTCTGTGGACTACAGGTGGACTTGGTGGAGTGGTAAAATAGAGGGTTTTGGGACTGGGATGCCAGGCAACAGCTGGAGGCAAAGGCACTGAAGCAGAAATAGGGCATTAAGTGAACATGTGCACATTGAATGCAGAGACCCGTTGTCATCTTCCCATCCCTGTCCTCCAAAGCCCTGGCCTCCCAATCCTTATCTCTCACATAGGAGATGCGGTGTCATCCATGGGAATTCCATCCAGCCCAAGAGGAGAGACCCAAAGACATGGACAAGGTGCTGTCTAAGAAATGGGCAGCCAGTTCTACCTACAGGGAAGTTCAGAAATGACAGGTCCTCCCATGTACTCAGAGCTTCCATCAGCTTTGAGCCTGTCACCCTTACACATGGAGAGACCACCAAGGTTCACCAGACATCCATGGGAATGCTCTAACATGAGAGATAAAGACCAAAATAGCCAAAACCAACCCTCTACTTCCCCCAAAAATGCAACTTGGAGAAAACAGACATTATATAGAGAATAACAAAAACAAAAGCTATTAGTATCATCAAAGATATGAGAAGACATGGCTACATGAAAGAAGAAAATGAAAAGAATACTATTTATTAATTTCAAAAAGGAATATTTAGAGAAACAAGTAAAATAGCTCCTGGAAATTAAAAACATGGTAACAAAAATGAAAACTCAGTTTGGGGTTGACTTCCAATATGCACAAGAATACAAGAAAAACTAAAAATAAGGCAGTTATTAACTCTAAGCAAAGCAGAAAGGTATGCATGAAAGGAAAAGTAATCATGGTTTAGTACTTGGCTCCTCTCTGACTAGCACACATAGTCACAGTAACAGAAACATTGAATACTGACCTACATAAAATTATGATATAACTATAGTAATGGTATGGGGGAATGGGAAATGTGTGGGAGGAAACAGCTAACTCCTCATCCTTCATGTAGGAAGTCAACAGATAATAGCTAATAATGATAAATCAAGAATTAGCAATACAAGCAGGTTCATTAGCCGTACAGAGGTAAATATACAAAGAACCACTTAAGTAAGAGTTGGAAGTATTGAGTTACCCCTGTGGGAAAGGGAAATGTAGGGAAGGGGCCCTGAGGACTAGTGTATGTCTTAAGTCTTGTAGGACTAGTTTACTATCTGTATGCACAGTTAAAAGAGAAAACAAAATCCCTTGCAAAGGGGCCAAATGGAGACTGACTTAACATCTTGCTCTCTTTTTAGAAACTTATCTGTGAGGTATAGTTTATATACCACAAATTACATGCAGGTTGTCTGATGAGTTCTGATAAATACATGCATGCATCTGTGTAACCACAACCTTAATCTTATATTTATCTTTGACTAAATCAAAGACAGGTGGTGTTCCCTCCACCTGGAACAGGTGATTTTTTTCACTGATAAAAGCACAAAATGGAGGACCTGGCTTGCATTTCAAGGCCACAGGTGCCTATCTTGAAACCCAAGAATCACAGTGTATAGTGAGAAGCTCACACTAGGACAGTGGAAATGACAGCAACCGATGACACTGGCTCGAGTGGGATCATGTCTCCCATCGCCCACCCAGTCCAGGGCCTGTGCTCACACAGCAGTTACTCCCATTATTCACACTGTTATTTTTTAATTTAAAACCCAACTATGCTATCCTGTGCTCTTGTAGAGTCTCTACTTACTGAATTTCTACTCCATACTGATTAACATTTAAACTTTATATCAAATGGCACATCAAGGGGTATGCAAACTAAGGGGAAGAAGCTGACCAGTGCTCCAAACACAATGAAATGCCCTCCCTTTTTTGTTTTTTAATTATTGGCGTTATAATAGTCAATATCTCATATTGGCCTGTAAAAATATTCTTAACAAATATGCAAGAACATAAAGGAGCATGTAAAAGCGAGTTGGAGAATTTCAATCGTGCTCTGAAAAAAGATGCTGGTATACCAGCTTGGTGAGAACCATTTCCAAAGGAAGCAAGGGGTATAGTTCCAGGAGGAAGATTTCAGCCTGCAGTCCCCACCCTTGAAATCACATTTTTTTCCCCCTTGACGTAAGGAATGGTAGTTCCTCTCTCTGAAGGGGCCTTGATTCTAGAATAAAAGAACCCATGCTTGCTACCTTTGTACCTTATTAACAGTCAGCCACATGACCGATTATCTAAATAATTACTTTTCAGAAAGTAGTAGTGACAAATATTTATATTAAGTTATTCAGGGAGATGGAGATAAATCTAAGTTTATAAAAGCTGTGAAAAGTTTTGCACAAGTTAGGGATCTCATGAGGTTGTTCAGACAATAGTGAAAGAAACCAAAGGAAGTCTGATGGCCATGAGAGAAAAGCACAAACTCTGGTGCCTGACACATGTCTGGGACAGAGCAGGTGTGCTTTTGGGTCACCTGTAGTGTCAGAAACTGTCCCTGTCACACCATCTCGTCACAAGAACATCTCATCCCCCTAACCATTCTCTGGTCCTCGGCTCAGGTGGCTGGTTACCTGACGTTGTGGGGCTGCCTGTCACAGGAGAGCACAGTGCTGGCAATGGATTGCTGCAGGTGCTGTCGCTGCTTCCTCAGGACCTGCTGGAAGTCATCTTCCAGGGTCTGTACTACATAACGCAGGAAAAGGAGTCGCCCAGGCAGATTCTGTCCCTGTGGGAGAAAAAATGAGTAGGTATTTCCTCTCGGTCTCCTGGATGGCAGTGAGCAGTGGGCTCTCATGGGCATTAAGTGCAAAGGAAGGTGCTCATGAGTCAGCACATGCGTCTGCGCCTACCACAAAGCACAGGACCAGGGAACACTGGACCTATTCCAGGGGAGAGATTACACTGACTAGCAGACCTAGAGAGCAACCAGCCCAGATTGGAGGGAGGATTACATTGAACTGTCTGAAGTTGTAATACTCTAAATGTAGAGCAGATTAACTTGAATAACACAAAAACAAACAACATGCTAACATGCAAAACTCTGCTCCTTTATAGCTCTGTTCCCACCCCTTTTGGTGGTTGATGTTACAAAACTACATCTTTGTACACTGTGGGCCCCCAAACAAACTAATAATTCTGTTGAATGCATTAGACACTACAAAATGTGGAGTTACAAAGTTATATTAGCTTTTAGAATAATTAAGAAAAACTTCTTAGTAACCAAAATCATATAGAAAACCAAATGTAGAGTTACATACCATTGTTACAATAGTCACTTTTATGATTGCCCATGTCATCAGTCATTAAGTCATAAAGTCATTGCCTTTAGATCTTCCAATCTTCATTCAGATCTATTGTCCTTCTTCTTATTTTCCCATTACCATTGATTCATACCTTTCTCTACTTATTTACTATTATTTTTAATGAGATCTCAAGAAGGAGAGGGATAAGTAAATGTATTCAATCTGGAATTTTTTAGTGGAGATGACAGTTTTAGGAGGGAATAATAGCAGACTTTACTACCAGGTTTGCTTTTGTTTCTAGTTAAAATTTCCTCTGCAAAAGATACGACCTCGTAATTGTTAGGTTACCTCTTCTTCCATGACGTAGGTGAGCAGCTTCCAGTCCCACTCCACTGTCTTGGCATTAGCTGGATGGAGCCTGAAAGGCAAGTGACATCAATTAGCATTCTGGAGAGGTCAGTGGAAGAGGGGATGGGATCTGCAAGATGACAGAAGAGAGAAGCCTCCTCTGGTACTCAGGGCTCTCGCCTGCCCTTTGGAGCACATAACGCCATGCCATCCCAGGGGAGTGGAGCTACTTTTTTTTTTTTTTTGCTACCCAGTATCCATTTCTCTTTTGGGAGGCATTAGTATCCCAATTTCACCCTGAAGAAATCAACTCTTTATTAGCCAGCCTTGGCTTGAAGTCTGTGAAGCACTGTCAGCCAGTCATGATATTCCACCCTCCGTTCACAGTGATTGGCTCAAAGATGGGCTCATGTCTGACACTGCCAATTAAAGGACTTGACAAGACTCAACTTCAGAACTCTTGTGTGATGATAAAGGAAGTGGACTTCCTCTCCCATTGAGTATCACAAAGCTAGAGGCTGAGAAGGCTACCAGAGTTGAAAAATGGATCCTTGTAACTGTTTTTAAACTGACACCTTATTCCTAGGGTTCTAGTAACATGAGTCATTCAGTTCTCTTTTACTAGCTGTTAAAAGCAGTTTGGATTGGGTTTCCTGCCACTTGCTATCCAAATAACACCAATACACTAAGTCACCCTCTCCAATGGTTAGCTGAATAAGGCTTAGGCAAGAGAAAGCTATGCCCCAAGTTCAGGTTCCCTAGAAGAATTGCCAACACCTAAGGTTCATACTGTTGAATTTTCATGAGAAGTGTGTAGGCCTCCTTTAGGACATCCACGGTCTCAGAGTCACTGAGCAGGATTTTCTGGATGATATGAGACACAATTTCTCTGGGTGGGTAATGCTCAGGTGACACAAAGTCCATCAGAAACTGCACGGTCCCCAGGGGAAAATTTTCTTCAATGGTATTTGTTACCATTCTCAGTCTTCGGTGAGGAATGGGTTCTAATTTTTGACCCTTGCTCTGTAGAGATAAAAAGAAATAAATTAGGATGGGTTTCTACAGACAAAAACAAGAAGTTCTGGGACAGGCTGAGGACAGCAAAGTTTTCCACACATTTGAAATATTAAAGGGAAAGCTGGGATGGCTCAGCGGGTTAAAGCGCTCACTTTGAAGCCCCGAGGACTGAGGATCAAGTCCCGGCCTCGGCCCATGCGGACCCACATGCCCTGCGCAGCCCTGTGCCCGCCTGTGGAGTGAAACTATATGGAACACTAATGTCAACTATGGAGACTGCTCTGGGCCCTCCCCCTTCTCTCTGTCTCTCTCTGTCTCTGTTTCTCTCTGTCAAAAATCAATAAAATAAATCTTAAAAAAAAAAAAAAGAGACTGGAAAGCCTAATCTAAAAACATTTTTGTGACATGGAAAAATGCTTACATTAAGTTAAAAAAATTCAAATTTCTACCTATAAACATGATTTCATCTACATTAAAATATAGCACAGAAAGAGAAGTACAGGAGTCAAGAACTAGCCTAAACTGATTTTTGGAATGAGGGTCATAGGCTATTGAGGGAGAGTCATAATAGTATATCAGATACTGAAATAAAGAAATAAAGAGAAATGTTCGAAATATGTTTTATTGTTAGGAGAAGAATCCCATTTTGTTGATTTTTTTTTTTTGAGTTAATAGTAATTAAGTTAATTTCTCCTCCACAAAAGTGTATATATATGAAGACCAGGACAGAATTTGTGAAAAGTGGTTTTCTATTATCTGGGTGATGGAATTATCTTTTATTGTATTTTTCAATTTTTCCATAATAGACATATATATTACTTTCATAATCAGAAGACAAGCAAACGTTAAAAAGTTTGTTTGACACAGGAATATAATAACAATTATAAAACAGTAATTTTTGAACGTTTAACTTATCCTCAACTCTTACAGCAATCCTAAGAAATACATACTATCATTGTTCCTATTTTATAGATGAAGACACTGAGATTTAGAAAGGAAGCATTTGTCATGCAACAAATGGTGGAAGCTGGCATACACGGTTGGCATCACTCCACAGCTACACTGTAAACTCCTACTCTGTATGAACGACACCAACAAGACATACATTTTTGTTACCAATCCACTCTGATGAGCCCAACTGCCACCTTATAATCTGAGCTGTGTGCAGAGAAGGGGAACTCGGCCTCCCCACCCGCACCTCCTGTTGGCTGCTCTCGTCGTGCAGTACTTATGAGGGTGGGCAGGTAATTTTGCCACCACTGTAGTATTTGTTGTTACATTAGACATATGTGGAGATACAACTGGTTCTGTGTAGCCCTCCATCATCCCTGACCTTGTACATACAGATGCTTATAGTTGTCACCCAGTGTACATCGAAATAGAAGTGTTCACTCGGTTCAAACAGTGGACTCCTATTGATTTCTTAACAGCAAAAAAAGTTCCTCCAATTTTTTTGAAAAATTTTTTGAATTTTTGAAAAAGGTGAGGACTTCTTAAAGAAGATCATTACAGGTGATAAACAGGTCCATCATTATGACCCTAAGAACAAAAGGCAGTCCATGGAATACCACCATAAGGGATCCCCTCAGCTGAAAGATTCAAGTCAGGCCTCTGATGGGAAAGTCAGGTTGACTGATTTTTGGTCTGAACATTTCCACTTCAGTGTGCAATGGGTGAAAAATGTAAGCATCTGTTTGTGCAAGGTCAAGAATGATAAAGGGGAGATGCCATATGGCTACACAAAACCGGTTATATCCAGGTTATGTCTAATGTAACAACATTACAGTGGAGGCAAAATTTATGAGCCTGCTCTCGTACAAAGCACTACAGCCTTGATGAGGGAAACACAAACCCTTTCATGTCTCCCAAGCACTCGTGATAATGAACAGACAGATCACCAACCTGAGGCAAACCCCCGGGAAAAAAGAGAACAGGCTGGTGGTTGGGGAGAGTCATTCAGAAGAAGACATTAACATACTAGAAAATATCGGGTGCTAAGCTGAGTTACTGATGGCTTCAAGGAGAATGCACCTTGTGATTTCCTGAGCTACCAGTACTTCAAGCCAGTTTTCTGAATGTTGGGATTGTGGTTATGGATAACGAGAATAGCTTCATATTGTGGGAATTAGCCACAAGTTTTTTTTTCTTACATGTCTGGTTTAGTTCTCATAGATCAATGAGGACCAATGAGAGGTAACATTCCCACTAAAATCTTAAAATTAAATTTCCTCACCCAGAGTCAAAGAGTAGTCATTTTGGAGGTCCTGAAGTGTCGAGTATTACTATTTCTGTTATATGGGAGCTGTAATAAGGGAATCATGAAGGGAAAGGCATAGGAATTGAAGTCTTTGGTGAAGACCTATGACAAGCCAGACACTCTTAACAGGCATTTTACATAGTATTACCTCATTTAACGATCCTGTGATGTATGTTCTGATCTCCATTTTACAGATAGAAAAGCTCTGGCTCAGAAAGGTAAAGTGACTTCTACAGTGCCAATTTTTAAATGTGGGGCTGAGATTTGAACCCAGATCTGACTGTACACTGAACGGCTCCAGTGGAGGAAAAATAAAAAAAGTCAAGTGTATACTGGATCTGCTCTCTCATGTGTGGACTCCTTCTAGCATACTAACCCTGTGCTCGGCTGGTACAAGGGACTTCTACTCCCGAGGGGAAGGTAGGTTAGCTCACCTCTCTTACGTCTTTATCGGGTACCAGTGTCTGGAAGAAGAGGTGATGCACTGGAGGCCGGAAGAAGTACTTCAGCCTATGCAGGCACGGTTTGTTGTACAACCCACCTTCTGATGTTCGTGCCTGTACCTGAGCAGTCCTGGAGGTGGCAGGCTCTGACAGTGATGTCTCTTTTCTGGCTGGAGTTTCTGTGACAGAGAGCCAAGGAACTTTCTCTAAGGAAGCTTCAGACTGTGCAGTCTGTGGGCTGGGCATGCAGCTTGAAGATGGAGCTGAGACATCCATAGGAGGGTCAGGGTCCTGTGTATCATTTTGGGGAGAGTCAGGCCTCTCTTGTGGTAAGTAAGGCAAGGCTCCAAGTGAATGTGGCACGTGTCCCGGCAAACAAAGCACATCTGGTAAGTGTGGGACTTCTCTAGGTGATTGTGACACACCTCCTGGTGACTGTGGCACATTTGATGGCTGTGGCATATCTCTTGGTGGCTGAGGCATGTCTCCTGGTGACTGTGACATACCTCCTACTGGCTGTGGCACAACTCCTGGTGAGTGTGACACACCTCTTGGTGACTTTGTTACACTTCTTGGTGGCTGTAGCATATTTCCTGGTGAGTGTGACATACCTCTTGTTGACTGTGTTACACCTCTTGGTGACTGTGGCACATCTGGTGGCTGTGGCACAGCTCTTGGTGGCTGTGGCATGTCTCCTGGTGAATGTGACACACCTCCTAGTGGCTGTGGCACATCTGGTAACTGTGTCATACCTCTTGGTGGCTGTGGCATACCTCCTGGTGATTGTGACACACCTCTTGGTGAGTGTGACACACCTCCTAGTGGCTGTGGCATATCTCCTGATGAGTGTGACACACCTCTTGGTGACTGCGTTACACTTCTTGGTGGCTGTGGCATGTCTCCTGGTGACTGTGACATACTTCTTGGTGACTGTGTTACACTTCTTGGTGGCTGTGGCACGTCTCCTGGTGACTGTGACATACCTCTTGGTGACTGTGTTACACTTCTTGGTGGCTGTGGCACGTCTCCTGGTGACTGTGACATACCTCTTGGTGACTGTGTTACACTTCTTGGTGGCTGTGGCACGTCTCCTGGTGACTGTGATACACTTCTTGGTGGCTGTGGCATGTCTCCTGGTGAGTGTGTTACATTTCTTGGTGACTGTGGCATGTCTCCTGGTGAGTGTGTTACACTTCTTGGTGGCTGTGGCATATCTCCTGGTGACTGTGACATACCTCTTGGTGACTGTGTTACACTTCTTGGTGGCTGTGGCACGTCTCCTGGTGACTGTGACACACTTCTTGGTGGCTGTGGCATGTCTCCTGGTGACTGTGACACACTTCTTGGTGGCTGTGGCATGTCTCCTGGTGAGTGTGTTACATTTCTTGGTGGCTGTGGCGCGTCTCCTAGTGACTGTGATATACCTCTTGGTGACTGTGTTACACTTCTTGGTGGCTGTGGCATTTCTCCTGGTGAGTGTGTTACACTTCTTGGTGGCTGTGGCATGTCTCCT
>PVKE010024087.1:0-24091 GCA_004027555.1 Craseonycteris thonglongyai | reverse complement strand
GAAGTGCTCTGGAGCTTCTTTTGGGTCCAACCACTCAAAGTCATTGCCAGTTGTCTTATCAAATCCACTTTTTAACATGTCATAGTCCGATTGAGAAATAGGTAGTTGTTGTTGTTGCGTAGAATAAAAAAAGATGGCACTTCAAAATGGCAAGTTTTTTATATTTTTGGTCAGCTCTCAAGGCACCCACTTATCAAGCTTTCTCATATTTCCAATTTGCTTCCAATGCTGAAACACCATTGAATGGTTGACACTGAGTTCTTGGGCAACTTTTCCTGTAGTTTAAGAGGATTAGCTTCGATAATTGGTCTCAATTGTTCATTGTCAAGTTCTACTATGCTCCTCATTATCAAGGCTCTCGTTTCCTTTGCAAAACTTCTTGAACCACCACTACACTGTGCTTTCATCAGCAGTTACTGGGCCAAATGCAGAGTTGTTTGCTTTCTTTATGAGCCATTTTGAACCCGAATAAGAAAATCACTTGAATTTGATTTTTGTCTAACATCATTGCCATAATCTAAAATAAATATAAACAGCAAGTAATAAGTCGTTAGCAAAAAAAACCAAAAAAAATAATAAAGTGAGAAATAGGTAACCACATTTATTTAAGAATGTATTCCAATATCAAACAGCAAGTTTCAACAATGCAAAAACCGCAATTACATTTGTACCAACCTAATATTAAGTCTATGTGTGGTATAGTTGAAATGTTGTGACCACCCCCCCCATTCATATGTTGAAAACATAATGTCAAGTGTAATGGTATTAGAAGGTGGACCCTTTGGGAAGTGATCAGGTCATGAGAGCAGAGCCCTCATGAATAGAGTTAGTGGCCTTATAAAAGCGGCCTGAGAAAACTCCTTTGTCCCTTCCTTTATGTGAGGTTACAGCAAGAAGGCACTGTCTATGAACCAGAAAGCATACCCTCACCACAAACCAAATCTGCAGGGGCTTTAGACTTCTCAAGACTCCAGAACTGTGAGAAATAAATGTTTGTTGTTTATAAGCCACCCAGTCTATGGTATTTAGTCATAGCAGCCCCAAATCACTGAGAGAATGCTTTGTACCATAATCATATTCTATCTGTCTAAACCAAGCTTGTCTAATCCATGGCCCATGAGTCCCATGAGATCCAGAACAGCTTTGAATGTAGCGCAACACAAATTTGTAGACTTTCTTAAAACATTATGAAAATTTTATTTTTGCAATTTTCTTTTTAGCTCATCAGCTATCGGTGTGCTAATCTATAGTCTATTTTATGCATGGCATAAGACAATTCTTCTAATGTGGCCCAAGGGAACCAAAAGGTTAGACATATCCCTGGTCTAAACCTTTCCAATCAAAGAGTAAAATACAACAAGGACTGCCTTGAAGACTTGGTAAAGGCTTTGAATAAATATTTCAAGTATTTTCTGATTTAAATTAAAATTGTTTCCGGATGCAGGGATAGTTCAACTGGTTGAGCACTTGCCTTGTAACCAAGAGGTCCAGGGATCAAATCCCATCCCCAGACAGTGCAAACCCATATGCTGAACTGTGGCAGAGCTAGTAACAGCTTGGATGAAAGCAAAGGTTCTTGCCCCCCATGCAGGAAACTCCCAGTTCAGTTCCCACCCTGTGTGGCCCCCCCAAATCCACTTGTGTGGAATAAAACTGTCACAAATAATGATGTGCAAGTATGGAGACTGCTATTTACCATCCTCCCTTCTCTCTCTCTCATCTTCCCTCAAACAATAAATAAATCTTAAAAAAATAAAATAAAATGATTTCTATAGTTTTCTGCATTATCACTCAACTTTCCAAGACCATGGAGAATATAAATTCCATATTCAATAGGTTTTATGGGCAATACTGATCAAATCTGAAAAACAGATCAAATTTTCTTATGATTACAAGATATCATTTCTGTTATTACCCCTACCTTTCTAAACCTTGCCTTCTTAGTTTCTTATATTCTATTTTCTACTCTTGACTTACCCTTGATGAAACAATGTTTTGGTTTTTTTTATTGTTTTTGACAGAGAGAGAGAGACAGAGACAGAGACAGAGACAGAGACAGAGAGAGAACTGAACTGGGGGAACTCCCTAGTTCAGCACATGGGTCTGCACGGACCGGGGCCGGGATTCAATCCTCAGTCCCCGGCGCTGCAAAGTGAGCACTTAACCCACTGAGCCATCCTGGCTTCCCCAGAAACAATGTTAATTTATTGAAATTCTATCCAGGGCTCTTCTGTCTTCACGCTATCCCTGCAATCTTACCTACTAACATATGAATTACTGCTAAATCCTTATCTCTAACCTTTACTTTTCATTGACACTCATCATCTCCTGTTTACATCTACAGTAATATCCTTCCCTCCACTTTGTCTGCCTACTTCTTCCTGTCTCTACAATTTATCCTATACTCTGTCACCTGAGTTGTTTTTAAAATAAAAATCCTATTATATATATTTTTTCTACTCAAAAGTATCTCATGGTTGATTCTAAACTCATTAGTATAGTGTAGAACACATATTGGAAAATTAAAGTCCATGGGCCAAATTCAAGCCCACTACTTGTTTTTTATATTATTAATACAGCTTTACTGGAAAACTACAATTTACATATTACATATTGCCTATGGCTGCTTTCACAGTACCACAGAGGCAAGTAGTTGCAACACAGACCAAAATGACCCAGAAGGCCAAACATTTTTACTATTTGGCCCTTTACCCCAAAATTTTGCAGACTCTTAGCATGTAGAGCTCAAAATAATTGGACCCCATCCTGCATTTTCAGTCTCATCTCCCACCACAAACTTTAGGTCCTTAATACAGCGAACTGGCAATTCTCTTCAGAATAAAACAACTATTCAGAGGATGTCAGGATGGCTCAGCAGGCTGAGTACTTATCTTACAGTCCCAGGGTCCAAGGATCGAATCCCGGTCCCAGCCTGTGTGGACCCATATGCTGAGCTGGGGTGTGCCTTCAGTTATTACTGGGGCGAGCTTCCCATGTAGGAGGTCCCAAGCTCACAGGGGCATGTCACCCAATTGGAAGGTACCCAGCTGAGATCCTATCCTGTGCAGCCCTGTGCCCACCTGTGGAGTAAAACTATGTAAAAACTAATGACATGCAACTATGTAGAATGATCTGGGCCCTCCCCCTTCCCTCTGTCTCCCTCTCTGTCAAAAATAAAAAAAGGAATTCATTTTTTCAAGGACCTATATTTGTTACAGTTAGACCTTGAAGTATACTGAATGTAATGACGGTATTTACAATTCCTACCATATTATCTCATGTCATTTAAAACACACACAACACTGTGAAAAGTATGATTACAAACATAAATGAGAAGCTTAAAACTATTTGAGAAAGTGATAGCAAATATGAGTATTATATCTCAGAGCACCTACAATGGTTAACAAAGGTTCATTTTGTAAATGAAGAAGACCACCCCTAAAACTAAGTGCCTTGCCTAACTAACATCAGAGTCTAGAATGGCAACAAGGAAATATATACTATTTACTTTTCTGAGAATTTTGTGGGAGGAGCACTGGATTTGGAGTCAAAGGACAGGTCTGAGACCTAAGTTTATATACTAAGGTAGCACACCACTACAGTTACATGTTAAGTTAAATAATCTTTTCATGAATATAACTAACTTATATACAAGATCTTTAATATATGAATCATTATTATCACTATCAATATTATCAGTATCTGTGACCCAATATCATAATTACAAATTACATTTGCATTAACATTTTAAAGGTTATAAAGTCATTCCGAACATCTTATTTGAGTTTATGATAATCTTGTGAGATCTGAAGGCAACCATTTTCATCATTTTGTAAATGAAGAAGACCACCCCTAAAACTAAGTGCCTTGCCTAACTAACATCAGAGTCAATAAATGGCAAAGCCTAAGTTGAATCTAGGTCTCCTAATTCTAGTTCAATAGTCTTCCCACTTTTCAATGCTGTCTATTTAATGACATTATAGAAAATATAATCTGCTATGAGACTAAAGGTGGGAGTGGGCACCAGATATAAGGTGATGGAAGGGGAACTGATACTGAGTGATGGGCACATAATACGATGCATGAATGATGTGATGTGGACTTGTACATCTGTAAACTGTCTAATTGTTACCAACCAATGTAACCTCATGAAATTTAACAATATATAAATATAATAATAATAATAAATGCATGCCTGAGTGCGACCTATTGGACAACCCCAAATTGAAGGATATTGTACACAATAACCGGTCTGTAGTCTTAAAAAATGCCTACATGATGAAATGCATGAAGAACAACTTGGGAACTACTTCGGATTAAAGTGTAGAGACATGACAACTGAACGCACATGTGGTTTTGAATTTTCCTTTGGTGTAAAGGACATTATTGGGACACTTGATGGAAACTGAGTAACATCTGTCAATGATAACATTGCATCAATGTTAATTTCTTGATTTTGATCCTTGTACTGGGGTTAGGTGAACAGACTCCTTTGTTTTTAGGAGACGCACACTAAGGAAGGGCACTTGCTGAAACAACCAACAGTCCAAAAGCATGCTACAATACTTTTCCTCCGCATCTTTCCGCAGCTAGAACCTCGGGGAAGTCGTGCCTGACCCTCTAGTCTCTAGTGCCCTGTGTCTTGCCTTGCTTTGCTCTGCAGGACTGACCAATCACCAAAAACACCGTAGTTGAATTCATTTTGCTCACAGCTGGGGAAGAGGCACCTTTAACCTCCACTGGATCTCGAGAAAGACTCTTCTCGTATGGAAGGGAAAACGACAACCCGGGCGACCTGCAAGAGGCAACCTGACCTCCCAGGAAGGAAACGTGACACTTCTTTTCGTTTGATTTTCAGAGACCACGCAACAGCCTTCCGCGGGACGCCTTGCCAATATTGTCTGTTCAAGTTTTCCTCTCACTGTCCCAAGATTAGGGTTACTACATAATCTGAAAGAAGGTACTGAACCAGGATCAAAACAATTTCATATTCAATTGGTGCCGAAACTCTGATCTTAGCACTTAAGGTCTGACCCTCTGTGTCATTTTCGCCGAAACAACGGTGAAGGACCAACCCCGAGCCCTGACCCAGGCCCTCGGTGGGCTCCTAACTGCTGGGCGCAGGGCGCGACGAGATGCCGCCCTCTCGGGTCCCCCTCCCCCCTCCTCCCTCCCCCCCAAAAATCCCAGACTCGTCCCCGCGCGCCCACCCGCGCCCACCTGCGCCCGCGAGGCACCAGCGGGCCACAGCGGGAGACGGGACGCCGGGGACGTCACGACGGGGGCGTGGCGTATGTGGATGAGCGGGCGCGCAGAGGCTGCCGGTCCTGCCCTGCCTGCGCCCCCCGCACGTCCCGCGCCCCGCGCCCCAGAGGCTCGCGCGGGTTGCCTTTCCGGTGGGCGAGGTTGGGGCGAGGGGCCCTGAGGCAGCGGGGGGGCGGCGGGCGGGTGAGGGCAGTGACCGTGTGTGTAAAGCGAGGCGAGCGGCGGGGTGAGGGCGGAGGGGGCCGGAGCAACTCATACTTACCTGGCAGGGGAGATACCATGATCACGAAGGTGGTTTTCCCAGGGCGAGGCTTATCCATTGCACTCCGGATGTGCTGACCCCTGCGATTTCCCCAAATGTGGGAAACTCGACTGCATAATTTGTGGTAGTGGGGGACTGCGTTCGCGCTCTCCCCTGGTCTTTCGCTGGTCTTGAAGAGCAGAGCGGTGGGGTGTTGTTGTCTCGACAATACGGTGTGTGCTACTTTTGCGGTTCCTTTCGCTACGAGAGAGTTCGGAAGAGCCTTGGAACTTCGCTCCGTCTAAGCCACAGTGAAAAGCCCGGGGGTGTACGCGGGCCCATACGCTTGGATACCTCGAGTAGATATTCCCCGAGTCGCTCAGCACTGCTACGTTTTCCAACCGCTTCTGTGCACACGCTGGTACATGTCTTAGTCGCCAGAATGCGATTTCCGTGAGGTCCGAGGTCTCCGTCGGAAAAAAAACTTCCCCAGCCAGGTGCCCAGGTTCTACCGGTTCCACGGCTGAGTCCTCTCTGGGGTTGCGGGTCCCACTGTCCATCGAGTCTCTGGAGCTTCCTTTCCGCAGGAAGGGAGAGAGCAGGGGCCGCTCCCTGGCCCTCTTCTCTGCACCCACTCAGTCCCCCTCGCCCCACCCGGCTCTGTCCCCGAGGTGAATTCAGCCAGCTCCTTCGGGTGAAAAAAGCCCCAGCCCCCTTTCCTCCTGGGTGCTCTCTAGTGGGACCTCAGCAGCCTCCTCTTCCGGCCCTGCCAGCTTAGCCTTAGGAGCCCAGCGCTAAGGTTAGCCATGTGGTCAGAACCCCCCAGGCCAGAGGACGGCGGTGGGGCTGGGAGCCAGGCGGTGGTGCCCTTCCCGGGGGCGCAAAAGCGTCAGGCACCTCCTTCGAGCCGGAGTCGAACCAGCGACCTAAGGATGTCCGGACAGGTGTATCCTACAGTCCTCCGCTCTACCAGCTGAGCTATCGAAGGGCGCACGCTGCCAGGGCTGGGTAATTACTTTTTCTAGAGATGACAGACGCCAAGACACGAGCTCCCGCGGTCCAACACGCCTTGGGTTGGTGGGAAGCCCCGTTGGCGAGAACCGAGCACGCGCTGCCACCGCTCCCTTCCCAGACGGGCGGAACGAATCCTCCGCGCGTGCCTGCTCCCAGGGCTTGGCGGTGGCCCGGACCCCGACTAGGATTTGCAGGATGCCTGGGCCCAGACTCTCACCGGTTGCCTCATTTACTCTCCCCGCTCCCCTTTCTACAGTGGGGGGCGACATCAGTCCGCGGCCAGAAAAGAGGGTAAGAGGGGCGTTGGCGAAAGGGCGGCGTGGGGCGGGAGGGGGAGGCCTCCCGGTGGGGGGGATAAGAAGGACCCACCGGAACGCTCACCTGCTAGGTGGCTGCGAACCCGCCTAGCCACCTGCTGGTTTTTAAGTGCCTTCAGTTCAAAACTATCCTTCTGCCAAAATGCATTTTTAGTGTGGTAGATTCTGCCACTATTCAAAGCGAACCGCATCTTGACCAGACCACGCAAGTCTCCTGGTTGATCTCCCTGCTGTGGTCCTTGCCACCCTTGCGGCCAGAGTGGGGTGGGGGTGGAGGTGGAAGGAAAGGGTCGTCAGCTCAAGCCATCCCTCTGTTCAGAATCTTCTGGTTGGCTCAGATTTAAAACCTTACAGTGGTCTACAAGACCCTCATGATCTTACCCCCACCCAGTTACCTCTTTGACTTGATTTTGTTGTACAGCTCTTCAATTTTGCTCGGGACACAGGGGCTCTGTGCTAGTCTCTAAACACAATCCTACCTGGACCTTTGCTCCTGTTGATCTTTGTGCTAAGGATGCTGTTTCCCCTGTGGACATCCCCGTGACAACCCCCCCCCCCCGAACTCCTTCAGGTCTTTGCTCACATGGCACCTTCTCAATGTGTCCTCTTCAGACCACCCAGGTTCAGTCACCACCTGCCCCTTTCTGTCTCAAAAAATTTTTTGCCATGGTTCTTAACATCTGACATACTAATCAACTTACCCATTGAACCCATTGTTAATTTTCTCCCACCCCACTCCCCCTTGTCTAAACTAAAATATGAGCACCAAGAGGTCTTTTTGTTCCCAAATTCCTGAACGGTGTGTGGCACGGGGTACTCATTCAACAAACAGCTGCTGAGTGGACAAATTCTCGACGGCATCAAAGAGATCTGACTATAAGAGAAGGGTCCAGGAGCCAGGTTTCCCCCGGGGTGGGGTGAGGGTGGGGGTGGGGGTGGGGGGTGCAGAGCTGCAGAGTTTTCTTGTGTGATCACAAAACAGATAATTTCTAAAAGTTGAGAACTGCAGAGCTTCCAGCACCTGACAACGCATCCCAACCGCTTTCTTCACTAAGAGACTTGGCCAGACTCTAGCACGGCTTCTAGCAGGCGGCATCAGGTCCCGTTTCTAGGATTGACCTCCAGGCCCCTGAGGAAAGTTCAACACCTGACCGCCCTTTCTTAGAGCATTTCTTTAAAAGGGCTTACCCTTTTAAATAAATGCATATGGATCTCTTACAACTCCACAGTGTCTCTCTGGAGGACTGCGAGACAGACATTCCTTTGAGATGTAATGGTCAAGGACGGAGCGTCTGTCCCCGCCAGTCTCCAGGAGGAAAACGTCCTCCCCTCAGTCATTCATTGCCAGCCCACAAACGCAGCTGGCCTAACCGCCTTTACACTGACCAACGCTTCGTCGTCGTTTTTTCACTTCTCCGACTCTGTTGAGCCCCCTCTCCCTCTCACTCTCCCTTTCAAGCGCCCGAACCACCTCTGCACAAATGGGAATGGAGCTCAGCTTTTCCCTTGCTGTCCGTAGTTACCGAAAAAGATGCGTTTCACCACTTTCGCTACTGTCGGCTGTGTTTATCTTTGACAGAGTTCGGGTCAGAAAGGACCAGAGGGCACTGTGGGCCCACCGTGTGTGAGTGCTGGGGCAGTACGAGGGGAGAAGGCCGAAGGGCGCCTGACCCTGATGACCACTGGGGGTGGGGATGGGGGGCGGGGGGGTGTCTCGAGCCACCACCCACCCCCACCCCCGCCTGGCTGCGATTGTAGGGGGTCGCTCAACGCTTTTAACCTGGTTTCCTTTCTACAAAACCTAGAATCCTGGGTTTTCGTTCCAGCGTTGCCAGGTGAGGCGACTGCAATGTTCTGAAGCATGCACGTTGTGTCACTTTGACTCACAAACAACCCGTGAACAAACATAAACACGGTTTCTTTTTCTTTTTTTAAAAATTTAAGATAGGCTCTTTAATATTATTATATTTTATTGTTAAATTTAATGGGGTGACATTGGTTGGTAACAATTAGATAGTTTCCCGATGTACAACTCCACATCACATCACCCATGCATCGCATTATGTGCCCAGCTCCCAGAATCAGGTCCCCCTCCACCCCCATACATCTGGTGCCGACTCCCCCCTCCCCCCACCACTCTCCCTCCCCCCTCCTCCCCCCTCTCCAGGTAAACACCAAACCATTGAGTGTGTCCATAATGCTGGTGCCCTCTCCCCCCTCCCCTCCCTCTCTCCTTCCCCCCTCCTCCCCTTCCCTCAGGCAATCACCCAGTTATTGGGTGTGTCCATAGATCTCTGTGTCTTTGTAACTTTCAGTTTTATATAAACACGGTTTCTTATTAAGCGGCTTAGCACTTAACTGCCAACTGGCAAAGGGGCCTTTCCTGAGTTTTCGATTACTTGAAGATGTAATCGAGCAGGTGACCACAAGGAAGGTGGGGGGAGGGGCTGGGGCCTGAAATGTTCTTTTGCTGAGAAGAAGGCGAGGCCAATCCCGAGCCCTGGACCCAGGCCCTCGGTGGCCCCCTAACTGCTCAGCGAGATCCCGCCCTCTCGGGTCCCCCTCGCCTCTCCCCTCTCCTCCCCCCAAAATCCCAGACTCGTCCCCGAGCGCCCACCGGCGCCCACCTGCGCCCGCGAGGCACCAGCGGGCCACAGCGGGAGACAGGACGCCGGGGACGTCACGACGGGGGCGTGGCGTATGTGGATGAGCGGGCGCGCAGAGGCTGCCGGTCCTGCCCTGCCTGCGCCCCCCGCACGTCCCGCGCCCCGCGCCCCAGAGGCTCGCGCCGGTTGCCTTTCCGGTGGGCGAGGTTGGGGCGAGGGGCCCTGAGGCAGCGGGGGGGCGGCGGGCGGGCGAGGGCAGTGACCGTGTGTGTAAAGCGAGGCGAGCGGCGGGGTGAGGGCGGAGGGGGCCGGAGCAACTCATACTTACCTGGCAGGGGAGATACCATGATCACGAAGGTGGTTTTCCCAGGGCGAGGCTTATCCATTGCACTCCGGATGTGCTGACCCCTGCGATTTCCCCAAATGTGGGAAACTCGACTGCATAATTTGTGGTAGTGGGGGACTGCGTTCGCGCTCTCCCCTGGCAATGGTTGTCACCAAAATCAGGCGGTAGCTTCCCACTTCTTAGTCTCAGTTTGTTTTTTTTTTCTGTGTCTCAGAACTTTACTCTCCGTTTTCTGGTTTGTGCAATGCGCGCGCTTTCATTTCTCTGCTCTCGATCACCTCAGGTTCCGAAAGGGCAGACTCTCTCGCTCTGCAGCATCCCACCCCCAACCTTGTTTTCTGTCTCCTGGGAGGAGATCTTTTTCTCACGTTCACGGCAGCCCCAAGTGGTAAGTGCTCTTGCCCCGCTTGGGTGCAGAGGTGCAGACTCTCCTCAGGAGCACTCCACGTGGCGGGGAGTATGAAACTGGGTGATGCCCACAGCACTCTCTCTTCAGGGTTGCTTTTTTTGTCTCAAAACCGATGATTATTATCTTTGCGTTCAAGCTACCTAATACACAACACTTCTGTCAAGTCCGGGGGTTGAGTAACCTGGATGCATACCTAGGAACACCTTTATTTTCATGACTACGTAAATGGAAAGGTTTTTCAAAGCTGAGTGAGTGTGACTAAAGCTGATTTCTTTTCGTCAACATCTTTTCTTCTAGGTACCAACCACACCAGAGGATCTGGCGAATTACCATGTAATGATTCTGTTAAGAGGCTTTCTATCACCCGTTTTTTTTTTGTTTGTTTTTTTGTAAAAGCTGAAACCTGCTGTATACAATACCCTACTAGTTCCCCAGATTGTCTTTTTTTTCTTGGTTTTTTTTTTTTTTTCAGTAGTAGAAAGTTCACTGCAACATTGACTTCGAGATTGTAACACTTTGCAGCCTTCAGCTGAAATGCCCTAAATATTTTACTTCACTTTTAAAATATCGCAATTTGTCTACTGAGACCTTATGTCCCTGTGAGGCAAGGAATCGTAACAAAGCCAAAAGGTCGGTTTTACATTGCTCTTTAGTTTCAGAGGCAACCAGCAAAATCATCTACATACTGAATAGCTAATAGGATCCCTCTGGTGAGACACATGTATTTCTCCAAGTTTTCCTGTTGACTAGAGAAAATAGGACAGTCCTGAAACTCTTTGCCATCAATATGGGGCTCCATAAGTAAAAACAAACAGGAATGTAGACTCATCCACTAGAGGGACAAGGAAACATGCAGAACATAGATCAACTACAGAGATTAAGTTTGCAGATGAACAGATAAAGGTGCTAAAGTCAAGATTAATTTCAAATTTAGGAACTACGGGGGTTATTTTTAATGGTGTGACATATTTATAATTTTATAGCATCTTGTATGAATATTTTGTATTGATAAAGTATTTAATCAAATACAAATTACTTTTGGTGATTACTCTTAAAACTCTCTCATTTTTCTAATTTGTTTATAACTGATTTTATTCCTCCTAATTAAGTTCTTGACAAAGGATATTGTTTTCACACTTGACCATCGCTGATCCTTTTAGCAAGTTATTTTTATTGGTTCTATATCTCTAATTAAATCAGTATCATTATTCCCCAAGGCCTAACTCCATACATCTATTTCTTTCCGTTTGCAGTGCTTTTTCCGCTGTGTTATAACTGTCACTCTGCCATTTCACTTTGTTTCAGAAGGCCCATAGTTAACCAAAACAGGTAGCTTTTTCTCCAGGGAGCTCCACTAAAACTCGCCATCGCAAGAGTGCTTAACTTGGATTAGAGCAATGAACAGACATCTACATTTCTCGTTAAACTTGGCAAGAGTGGAAAGTGAAATCAGGGACCCTTCATGTCTTGAATGTCATCAAAATATTTTCCTTTTAATATTTCCTTTATCTTTAGGTAAAGAAAAAGTTACTGGGGGCTAGATCAGTCCATAGGGAGGGTGTTCCAATACAGTTATTTGTTTACTGGCTAAAAACCCTCACAGACAGTACATGAGAGCTGATGTATTATCATGATGCAAGAGCCACGAGTTGTTGGTGAAAAGTTTAGGTCTTTTTTGTCTAACATTTTTATGCAGCCTTTTCAGCACTTCCAAACAGTCAATTTGGTTGACTCTCCACTTGGTACAAATTCATAATGAAGAATCCCTCTGATATCACAAAGGGTGAGCAACATCATTTTGACTGTTGATTTGGACTGACAGAATTTTGGTAATTGAGAATTAGCTGACTTGCCTTGTGCCTTTGATGCATGAAATCAGGGACATGTTAATCCAAGTTGATGGGGACAATGCCATGAAGAAAATGGCAGTGTACAAATGGATTAAATATTTTTCTGAGAGGAGAGAATGTGTTGCTGAAAGAGGTCCAGGCAGCCAGTAACGAGCAAAACTGGTGAAAACTATAAAAATTGGTTGAATTATGTGTCAAAATCAACAGCTGACTGTGAGAAGCCGAACAGACCAAGTAAGCATCAACAGAGAAACAGGAAAATCCTAAGGGAACATCTTGGCATGAGAAAGGTGTGCAAAAATAGGTCCGAAGGAGCTCACTGATGAACAAAAGCAAAGGAGAGACAAAGCTTGCCAAGACCTTTTGGAGGCAAGTTGCTGTTTTAGGCCATATTAACACAGGTGATAAAATATGGGTGTACCAATAAGATCCTGATTTCATTGCTCTAATCCAAGTTAAGCACTCTTGCGATGGCGAGTTTTAGTGGAGCTCCCTGGAGAAAAAGCTACCTGTTTTGGTTAACTATGGGCCTTCTGAAACAAAGTGAAATGGCAGAGTGACAGTTATAACACAGCGGAAAAAGCACTGCAAACGGAAAGAAATAGATGTATGGAGTTAGGCCTTGGGGAATAATGATACTGATTTAATTAGAGATATAGAACCAATAAAAATAACTTGCTAAAAGGATCAGCGATGGTCAAGTGTGAAAACAATATCCTTTGTCAAGAACTTAATTAGGAGGAATAAAATCAGTTATAAACAAATTAGAAAAATGAGAGAGTTTTAAGAGTAATCACCAAAAGTAATTTGTATTTGATTAAATACTTTATCAATACAAAATATTCATACAAGATGCTATAAAATTATAAATATGTCACACCATTAAAAATAACCCCCGTAGTTCCTAAATTTGAAATTAATCTTGACTTTAGCACCTTTATCTGTTCATCTGCAAACTTAATCTCTGTAGTTGATCTATGTTCTGCATGTTTCCTTGTCCCTCTAGTGGATGAGTCTACATTCCTGTTTGTTTTTACTTATGGAGCCCCATATTGATGGCAAAGAGTTTCAGGACTGTCCTATTTTCTCTAGTCAACAGGAAAACTTGGAGAAATACATGTGTCTCACCAGAGGGATCCTATTAGCTATTCAGTATGTAGATGATTTTGCTGGTTGCCTCTGAAACTAAAGAGCAATGTAAAACCGACCTTTTGGCTTTGTTACGATTCCTTGCCTCACAGGGACATAAGGTCTCAGTAGACAAATTGCGATATTTTAAAAGTGAAGTAAAATATTTAGGGCATTTCAGCTGAAGGCTGCAAAGTGTTACAATCTCGAAGTCAATGTTGCAGTGAACTTTCTACTACTGAAAAAAAAAAAAAAAACCAAGAAAAAAAAGACAATCTGGGGAACTAGTAGGGTATTGTATACAGCAGGTTTCAGCTTTTACAAAAAAACAAACAAAAAAAAAACGGGTGATAGAAAGCCTCTTAACAGAATCATTACATGGTAATTCGCCAGATCCTCTGGTGTGGTTGGTACCTAGAAGAAAAGATGTTGACGAAAAGAAATCAGCTTTAGTCACACTCACTCAGCTTTGAAAAACCTTTCCATTTACGTAGTCATGAAAATAAAGGTGTTCCTAGGTATGCATCCAGGTTACTCAACCCCCGGACTTGACAGAAGTGTTGTGTATTAGGTAGCTTGAACGCAAAGATAATAATCATCGGTTTTGAGACAAAAAAAGCAACCCTGAAGAGAGAGTGCTGTGGGCATCACCCAGTTTCATACTCCCCGCCACGTGGAGTGCTCCTGAGGAGAGTCTGCACCTCTGCACCCAAGCGGGGCAAGAGCACTTACCACTTGGGGCTGCCGTGAACGTGAGAAAAAGATCTCCTCCCAGGAGACAGAAAACAAGGTTGGGGGTGGGATGCTGCAGAGCGAGAGAGTCTGCCCTTTCGGAACCTGAGGTGATCGAGAGCAGAGAAATGAAAGCGCGCGCATTGCACAAACCAGAAAACGGAGAGTAAAGTTCTGAGACACAGAAAAAAAAAACAAACTGAGACTAAGAAGTGGGAAGCTACCGCCTGATTTTGGTGACAACCATTGCCAGGGGAGAGCGCGAACGCAGTCCCCCACTACCACAAATTATGCAGTCGAGTTTCCCACATTTGGGGAAATCGCAGGGGTCAGCACATCCGGAGTGCAATGGATAAGCCTCGCCCTGGGAAAACCACCTTCGTGATCATGGTATCTCCCCTGCCAGGTAAGTATGAGTTGCTCCGGCCCCCTCCGCCCTCACCCCGCCGCTCGCCTCGCTTTACACACACGGTCACTGCCCTCGCCCGCCCGCCGCCCCCCCGCTGCCTCAGGGCCCCTCGCCCCAACCTCGCCCACCGGAAAGGCAACCGGCGCGAGCCTCTGGGGCGCGGGGCGCGGGACGTGCGGGGGGCGCAGGCAGGGCAGGACCGGCAGCCTCTGCGCGCCCGCTCATCCACATACGCCACGCCCCCGTCGTGACGTCCCCGGCGTCCTGTCTCCCGCTGTGGCCCGCTGGTGCCTCGCGGGCGCAGGTGGGCGCCGGTGGGCGCTCGGGGACGAGTCTGGGATTTTGGGGGGAGGAGAGGGGAGAGGCGAGGGGGACCCGAGAGGGCGGGATCTCGCTGAGCAGTTAGGGGGCCACCGAGGGCCTGGGTCCAGGGCTCGGGATTGGCCTCGCCTTCTTCTCAGCAAAAGAACATTTCAGGCCCCAGCCCCTCCCCCCACCTTCCTTGTGGTCACCTGCTCGATTACATCTTCAAGTAATCGAAAACTCAGGAAAGGCCCCTTTGCCAGTTGGCAGTTAAGTGCTAAGCCGCTTAATAAGAAACCGTGTTTATATAAAACTGAAAGTTACAAAGACACAGAGATCTATGGACACACCCAATAACTGGGTGATTGCCTGAGGGAAGGGGAGGAGGGGGGAAGGAGAGAGGGAGGGGAGGGGGGAGAGGGCACCAGCATTATGGACACACTCAATGGTTTGGTGTTTACCTGGAGAGGGGGGAGGAGGGGGGAGGGAGAGTGGTGGGGGGAGGGGGGAGTCGGCACCAGATGTATGGGGGTGGAGGGGGACCTGATTCTGGGAGCTGGGCACATAATGCGATGCATGGGTGATGTGATGTGGAGTTGTACATCGGGAAACTATCTAATTGTTACCAACCAATGTCACCCCATTAAATTTAACAATAAAATATAATAATATTAAAGAGCCTATCTTAAATTTTTAAAAAAAGAAAAAGAAACCGTGTTTATGTTTGTTCACGGGTTGTTTGTGAGTCAAAGTGACACAACGTGCATGCTTCAGAACATTGCAGTCGCCTCACCTGGCAACGCTGGAACGAAAACCCAGGATTCTAGGTTTTGTAGAAAGGAAACCAGGTTAAAAGCGTTGAGCGACCCCCTACAATCGCAGCCAGGCGGGGGTGGGGGTGGGTGGTGGCTCGAGACACCCCCCCGCCCCCCATCCCCACCCCCAGTGGTCATCAGGGTCAGGCGCCCTTCGGCCTTCTCCCCTCGTACTGCCCCAGCACTCACACACGGTGGGCCCACAGTGCCCTCTGGTCCTTTCTGACCCGAACTCTGTCAAAGATAAACACAGCCGACAGTAGCGAAAGTGGTGAAACGCATCTTTTTCGGTAACTACGGACAGCAAGGGAAAAGCTGAGCTCCATTCCCATTTGTGCAGAGGTGGTTCGGGCGCTTGAAAGGGAGAGTGAGAGGGAGAGGGGGCTCAACAGAGTCGGAGAAGTGAAAAAACGACGACGAAGCGTTGGTCAGTGTAAAGGCGGTTAGGCCAGCTGCGTTTGTGGGCTGGCAATGAATGACTGAGGGGAGGACGTTTTCCTCCTGGAGACTGGCGGGGACAGACGCTCCGTCCTTGACCATTACATCTCAAAGGAATGTCTGTCTCGCAGTCCTCCAGAGAGACACTGTGGAGTTGTAAGAGATCCATATGCATTTATTTAAAAGGGTAAGCCCTTTTAAAGAAATGCTCTAAGAAAGGGCGGTCAGGTGTTGAACTTTCCTCAGGGGCCTGGAGGTCAATCCTAGAAACGGGACCTGATGCCGCCTGCTAGAAGCCGTGCTAGAGTCTGGCCAAGTCTCTTAGTGAAGAAAGCGGTTGGGATGCGTTGTCAGGTGCTGGAAGCTCTGCAGTTCTCAACTTTTAGAAATTATCTGTTTTGTGATCACACAAGAAAACTCTGCAGCTCTGCACCCCCCACCCCCACCCCCACCCTCACCCCACCCCGGGGGAAACCTGGCTCCTGGACCCTTCTCTTATAGTCAGATCTCTTTGATGCCGTCGAGAATTTGTCCACTCAGCAGCTGTTTGTTGAATGAGTACCCCGTGCCACACACCGTTCAGGAATTTGGGAACAAAAAGACCTCTTGGTGCTCATATTTTAGTTTAGACAAGGGGGAGTGGGGTGGGAGAAAATTAACAATGGGTTCAATGGGTAAGTTGATTAGTATGTCAGATGTTAAGAACCATGGCAAAAATGTTTTTGAGACAGAAAGGGGCAGGTGGTGACTGAACCTGGGTGGTCTGAAGAGGACACATTGAGAAGGTGCCATGTGAGCAAAGACCTGAAGGAGTTCGGGGGGGGGGGGGTTGTCACGGGGATGTCCACAGGGGAAACAGCATCCTTAGCACAAAGATCAACAGGAGCAAAGGTCCAGGTAGGATTGTGTTTAGAGACTAGCACAGAGCCCCTGTGTCCCGAGCAAAATTGAAGAGCTGTACAACAAAATCAAGTCAAAGAGGTAACTGGGTGGGGGTAAGATCATGAGGGTCTTGTAGACCACTGTAAGGTTTTAAATCTGAGCCAACCAGAAGATTCTGAACAGAGGGATGGCTTGAGCTGACGACCCTTTCCTTCCACCTCCACCCCCACCCCACTCTGGCCGCAAGGGTGGCAAGGACCACAGCAGGGAGATCAACCAGGAGACTTGCGTGGTCTGGTCAAGATGCGGTTCGCTTTGAATAGTGGCAGAATCTACCACACTAAAAATGCATTTTGGCAGAAGGATAGTTTTGAACTGAAGGCACTTAAAAACCAGCAGGTGGCTAGGCGGGTTCGCAGCCACCTAGCAGGTGAGCGTTCCGGTGGGTCCTTCTTATTCCCCCCCCCCCCCACCGGGAGGCCTCCCCCTCCCGCCCCACGCCGCCCTTTCGCCAACGCCCCTCTTACCCACTTTCTGGCCGCGGACTGATGTCGCCCCCCACTGTAGAAAGGGGAGCGGGGAGAGTAAATGAGGCAACCGGTGAGAGTCTGGGCCCAGGCATCCTGCAAATCCTAGTCGGGGTCCGGGCCACCGCCAAGCCCTGGGAGCAGGCACGCGCGGAGGATTCGTTCCGCCCGTCTGGGAAGGGAGCGGTGGCAGCGCGTGCTCGGTTCTCGCCAACGGGGCTTCCCACCAACCCAAGGCGTGTTGGACCGCGGGAGCTCGTGTCTTGGCGTCTGTCATCTCTAGAAAAAGTAATTACCCAGCCCTGGCAGCGTGCGCCCTTCGATAGCTCAGCTGGTAGAGCGGAGGACTGTAGGATACACCTGTCCGGACATCCTTAGGTCGCTGGTTCGACTCCGGCTCGAAGGAGGTGCCTGACGCTTTTGCGCCCCCGGGAAGGGCACCACCGCCTGGCTCCCAGCCCCACCGCCGTCCTCTGGCCTGGGGGGTTCTGACCACATGGCTAACCTTAGCGCTGGGCTCCTAAGGCTAAGCTGGCAGGGCCGGAAGAGGAGGCTGCTGAGGTCCCACTAGAGAGCACCCAGGAGGAAAGGGGGCTGGAGCTTTTTTCACCCGAAGGAGCTGGCTGAATTCACCTCGGGGACAGAGCCGGGTGGGGCGAGGGGGACTGAGTGGGTGCAGAGAAGAGGGCCAGGGAGCGGCCCCTGCTCTCTCCCTTCCTGCGGAAAGGAAGCTCCAGAAACTCGATGGACAGTGGGACCCGCAACCCCAGAGAGGACTCAGCCGTGGAACCGGTAGAACCTGGGCACCTGGCTGGGGAAGTTTTTTTTCCGACGGAAACCTCGGACCTCACAGAAATCGCATTCCGGCGACTAAGACATGTACCAGCGTGTGCACAGAAGCGGTTGGAAAACGTAGCAGTGCTGAGCGACTCGGGGAATCTCTACTCGAGGTATCCAAGCGTATGGGCCCGCGTACACCCCCGGGCTTTTCACTGTGGCTTAGACGGAGCGAAGTTCCAAGGCTCTTCCGAACTCTCTCGCAGCGAAAGGACCGCAAAAGTAGCGCACACCGTACTGTCGAGACAACAACACCCCACCACTCTGCTCTTCAAGACCAGCGAAAGACCAGGGGAGAGCGCGAACGCAGTCCCCCACTACCACAAATTATGCAGTCGAGTTTCCCACATTTGGGGAAATCGCAGGGGTCAGCACATCCGGAGTGCAATGGATAAGCCTCGCCCTGGGAAAACCACCTTCGTGATCATGGTATCTCCCCTGCCAGGTAAGTATGAGTTGCTCCGGCCCCCTCCGCCCTCACCCCGCCGCTCGCCTCGCTTTACACACACGGTCACTGCCCTCACCCGCCCGCCGCCCCCCCGCTGCCTCAGGGCCCCTCGCCCCAACCTCGCCCACCGGAAAGGCAACCCGCGCGAGCCTCTGGGGCGCGGGGCGCGGGACGTGCGGGGGGCGCAGGCAGGGCAGGACCGGCAGCCTCTGCGCGCCCGCTCATCCACATACGCCACGCCCCCGTCGTGACGTCCCCGGCGTCCCGTCTCCCGCTGTGGCCCGCTGGTGCCTCGCGGGCGCAGGTGGGCGCGGGTGGGCGCGCGGGGACGAGTCTGGGATTTTTGGGGGGGAGGGAGGAGGGGGGAGGGGGACCCGAGAGGGCGGCATCTCGTCGCGCCCTGCGCCCAGCAGTTAGGAGCCCACCGAGGGCCTGGGTCAGGGCTCGGGGTTGGTCCTTCACCGTTGTTTCGGCGAAAATGACACAGAGGGTCAGACCTTAAGTGCTAAGATCAGAGTTTCGGCACCAATTGAATATGAAATTGTTTTGATCCTGGTTCAGTACCTTCTTTCAGATTATGTAGTAACCCTAATCTTGGGACAGTGAGAGGAAAACTTGAACAGACAATATTGGCAAGGCGTCCCGCGGAAGGCTGTTGCGTGGTCTCTGAAAATCAAACGAAAAGAAGTGTCACGTTTCCTTCCTGGGAGGTCAGGTTGCCTCTTGCAGGTCGCCCGGGTTGTCGTTTTCCCTTCCATACGAGAAGAGTCTTTCTCGAGATCCAGTGGAGGTTAAAGGTGCCTCTTCCCCAGCTGTGAGCAAAATGAATTCAACTACGGTGTTTTTGGTGATTGGTCAGTCCTGCAGAGCAAAGCAAGGCAAGACACAGGGCACTAGAGACTAGAGGGTCAGGCACGACTTCCCCGAGGTTCTAGCTGCGGAAAGATGCGGAGGAAAAGTATTGTAGCATGCTTTTGGACTGTTGGTTGTTTCAGCAAGTGCCCTTCCTTAGTGTGCGTCTCCTAAAAACAAAGGAGTCTGTTCACCTAACCCCAGTACAAGGATCAAAATCAAGAAATTAACATTGATGCAATGTTATCATTGACAGATGTTACTCAGTTTCCATCAAGTGTCCCAATAATGTCCTTTACACCAAAGGAAAATTCAAAACCACATGTGCGTTCAGTTGTCATGTCTCTACACTTTAATCCGAAGTAGTTCCCAAGTTGTTCTTCATGCATTTCATCATGTAGGCATTTTTTAAGACTACAGACCGGTTATTGTGTACAATATCCTTCAATTTGGGGTTGTCCAATAGGTCGCACTCAGGCATGCATTTATTATTATTATTATATTTATATATTGTTAAATTTCATGAGGTTACATTGGTTGGTAACAATTAGACAGTTTACAGATGTACAAGTCCACATCACATCATTCATGCATCGTATTATGTGCCCATCACTCAGTATCAGTTCCCCTTCCATCACCTTATATCTGGTGCCCACTCCCACCTTTAGTCTCATAGCAGATTATATTTTCTATAATGTCATTAAATAGACAGCATTGAAAAGTGGGAAGACTATTGAACTAGAATTAGGAGACCTAGATTCAACTTAGGCTTTGCCATTTATTGACTCTGATGTTAGTTAGGCAAGGCACTTAGTTTTAGGGGTGGTCTTCTTCATTTACAAAATGATGAAAATGGTTGCCTTCAGATCTCACAAGATTATCATAAACTCAAATAAGATGTTCGGAATGACTTTATAACCTTTAAAATGTTAATGCAAATGTAATTTGTAATTATGATATTGGGTCACAGATACTGATAATATTGATAGTGATAATAATGATTCATATATTAAAGATCTTGTATATAAGTTAGTTATATTCATGAAAAGATTATTTAACTTAACATGTAACTGTAGTGGTGTGCTACCTTAGTATATAAACTTAGGTCTCAGACCTGTCCTTTGACTCCAAATCCAGTGCTCCTCCCACAAAATTCTCAGAAAAGTAAATAGTATATATTTCCTTGTTGCCATTCTAGACTCTGATGTTAGTTAGGCAAGGCACTTAGTTTTAGGGGTGGTCTTCTTCATTTACAAAATGAACCTTTGTTAACCATTGTAGGTGCTCTGAGATATAATACTCATATTTGCTATCACTTTCTCAAATAGTTTTAAGCTTCTCATTTATGTTTGTAATCATACTTTTCACAGTGTTGTGTGTGTTTTAAATGACATGAGATAATATGGTAGGAATTGTAAATACCGTCATTACATTCAGTATACTTCAAGGTCTAACTGTAACAAATATAGGTCCTTGAAAAAATGAATTCCTTTTTTTATTTTTGACAGAGAGGGAGACAGAGGGAAGGGGGAGGGCCCAGATCATTCTACATAGTTGCATGTCATTAGTTTTTACATAGTTTTACTCCACAGGTGGGCACAGGGCTGCACAGGATAGGATCTCAGCTGGGTACCTTCCAATTGGGTGACATGCCCCTGTGAGCTTGGGACCTCCTACATGGGAAGCTCGCCCCAGTAATAACTGAAGGCACACCCCAGCTCAGCATATGGGTCCACACAGGCTGGGACCGGGATTCGATCCTTGGACCCTGGGACTGTAAGATAAGTACTCAGCCTGCTGAGCCATCCTGACATCCTCTGAATAGTTGTTTTATTCTGAAGAGAATTGCCAGTTCGCTGTATTAAGGACCTAAAGTTTGTGGTGGGAGATGAGACTGAAAATGCAGGATGGGGTCCAATTATTTTGAGCTCTACATGCTAAGAGTCTGCAAAATTTTGGGGTAAAGGGCCAAATAGTAAAAATGTTTGGCCTTCTGGGTCATTTTGGTCTGTGTTGCAACTACTTGCCTCTGTGGTACTGTGAAAGCAGCCATAGGCAATATGTAATATGTAAATTGTAGTTTTCCAGTAAAGCTGTATTAATAATATAAAAAACAAGTAGTGGGCTTGAATTTGGCCCATGGACTTTAATTTTCCAATATGTGTTCTACACTATACTAATGAGTTTAGAATCAACCATGAGATACTTTTGAGTAGAAAAAATATATATAATAGGATTTTTATTTTAAAAACAACTCAGGTGACAGAGTATAGGATAAATTGTAGAGACAGGAAGAAGTAGGCAGACAAAGTGGAGGGAAGGATATTACTGTAGATGTAAACAGGAGATGATGAGTGTCAATGAAAAGTAAAGGTTAGAGATAAGGATTTAGCAGTAATTCATATGTTAGTAGGTAAGATTGCAGGGATAGCGTGAAGACAGAAGAGCCCTGGATAGAATTTCAATAAATTAACATTGTTTCTGGGGAAGCCAGGATGGCTCAGTGGGTTAAGTGCTCACTTTGCAGCGCCGGGGACTGAGGATTGAATCCCGGCCCCGGTCCGTGCAGACCCATGTGCTGAACTAGGGAGTTCCCCCAGTTCAGTTCTCTCTCTGTCTCTGTCTCTGTCTCTGTCTCTGTCTCTCTCTCTCTGTCAAAAACAATAAAAAAAACCAAAACATTGTTTCATCAAGGGTAAGTCAAGAGTAGAAAATAGAATATAAGAAACTAAGAAGGCAAGGTTTAGAAAGGTAGGGGTAATAACAGAAATGATATCTTGTAATCATAAGAAAATTTGATCTGTTTTTCAGATTTGATCAGTATTGCCCATAAAACCTATTGAATATGGAATTTATATTCTCCATGGTCTTGGAAAGTTGAGTGATAATGCAGAAAACTATAGAAATCATTTTATTTTATTTTTTTAAGATTTATTTATTGTTTGAGGGAAGATGAGAGAGAGAGAAGGGAGGATGGTAAATAGCAGTCTCCATACTTGCACATCATTATTTGTGACAGTTTTATTCCACACAAGTGGATTTGGGGGGGCCACACAGGGTGGGAACTGAACTGGGAGTTTCCTGCATGGGGGGCAAGAACCTTTGCTTTCATCCAAGCTGTTACTAGCTCTGCCACAGTTCAGCATATGGGTTTGCACTGTCTGGGGATGGGATTTGATCCCTGGACCTCTTGGTTACAAGGCAAGTGCTCAACCAGTTGAACTATCCCTGCATCCGGAAACAATTTTAATTTAAATCAGAAAATACTTGAAATATTTATTCAAAGCCTTTACCAAGTCTTCAAGGCAGTCCTTGTTGTATTTTACTCTTTGATTGGAAAGGTTTAGACCAGGGATATGTCTAACCTTTTGGTTCCCTTGGGCCACATTAGAAGAATTGTCTTATGCCATGCATAAAATAGACTATAGATTAGCACACCGATAGCTGATGAGCTAAAAAGAAAATTGCAAAAATAAAATTTTCATAATGTTTTAAGAAAGTCTACAAATTTGTGTTGCGCTACATTCAAAGCTGTTCTGGATCTCATGGGACTCATGGGCCATGGATTAGACAAGCTTGGTTTAGACAGATAGAATATGATTATGGTACAAAGCATTCTCTCAGTGATTTGGGGCTGCTATGACTAAATACCATAGACTGGGTGGCTTATAAACAACAAACATTTATTTCTCACAGTTCTGGAGTCTTGAGAAGTCTAAAGCCCCTGCAGATTTGGTTTGTGGTGAGGGTATGCTTTCTGGTTCATAGACAGTGCCTTCTTGCTGTAACCTCACATAAAGGAAGGGACAAAGGAGTTTTCTCAGGCCGCTTTTATAAGGCCACTAACTCTATTCATGAGGGCTCTGCTCTCATGACCTGATCACTTCCCAAAGGGTCCACCTTCTAATACCATTACACTTGACATTATGTTTTCAACATATGAATGGGGGGGGTGGTCACAACATTTCAACTATACCACACATAGACTTAATATTAGGTTGGTACAAATGTAATTGCGGTTTTTGCATTGTTGAAACTTGCTGTTTGATATTGGAATACATTCTTAAATAAATGTGGTTACCTATTTCTCACTTTATTATTTTTTTTGGTTTTTTTTGCTAACGACTTATTACTTGCTGTTTATATTTATTTTAGATTATGGCAATGATGTTAGACAAAAATCAAATTCAAGTGATTTTCTTATTCGGGTTCAAAATGGCTCATAAAGAAAGCAAACAACTCTGCATTTGGCCCAGTAACTGCTGATGAAAGCACAGTGTAGTGGTGGTTCAAGAAGTTTTGCAAAGGAAACGAGAGCCTTGATAATGAGGAGCATAGTAGAACTTGACAATGAACAATTGAGACCAATTATCGAAGCTAATCCTCTTAAACTACAGGAAAAGTTGCCCAAGAACTCAGTGTCAACCATTCAATGGTGTTTCAGCATTGGAAGCAAATTGGAAATATGAGAAAGCTTGATAAGTGGGTGCCTTGAGAGCTGACCAAAAATATAAAAAACTTGCCATTTTGAAGTGCCATCTTTTTTTATTCTACGCAACAACAACAACTACCTATTTCTCAATCGGACTATGACATGTTAAAAAGTGGATTTGATAAGACAACTGGCAATGACTTTGAGTGGTTGGACCCAAAAGAAGCTCCAGAGCACTTC
>PVKE010024086.1:0-24088 GCA_004027555.1 Craseonycteris thonglongyai | reverse complement strand
TGCCATGGGTTGGGGTGTGTACTGAGGAAGACGTGATGGAGACGTGAAACATGAGGCCACAAAGAATAGTGGCTGCTCGCATACTCATCTTGTAGGCTCTGGAATTGACAGGGTAGATTTCGCCCTCCTCAGATTGGGGACTGAGGGGAAAGATTTTGTACCCGTCACTGGGTGACTGACAGTGTGTTTGTTGAATGACAGTGCTCACTCCCAGACCCCATTGTTGGCTTTTACTGTGCTGCGGAACTGAAACTGATGTCCTAGGCAGGATGGAAAGAATATAAATATTTTCCTTATCTTTGCCCTTTAAGGTCATCTTAGAGAAATAAGCCTGTGTTGAAAGAGAAGAATTCTTAGGTCATGAAGATATGTTTTATGGGCATAGATATCTATATACAATTTTCCTTCATGAGATATGGCAAAAATGGGATCATTTGTAGAGTTGACCTTCATTTGTTGCTAATTTGAGATGAACACATTATTCTGTATTGTCAGGAGCCAGAGTGAATTTTTTGAGACTTCTCAAGTAGATTTAAGGAAGCCTGTGTTCACTGAAAGGCAGTGTGTCAGACCTTCAGTTAGCCACTTCTCTTATTTAATCCTCAAAAATCACTCAATGGGGAAGCTGGATGGCTCAGTGGGTTAAGCGCTCACTTTGCAGCCCCGGGGACCAGGGATCAAATCCCGGCCCCGGCAGACCCATATGCTGAACTGGGAGCTCCCCCAGTTCAGTTCTCTCTCTGTCTCTCTGTCTCTGTCTCTCTCTGTCTCTGTCTCAAAAATAAATATAAATAAATAAATATAGGATTAAAAATAAATCACTCAAGAAGGAGATATAATTAAATGTTTCTATAGATGAAGAAATTGAGCCACAGAGAGGTTGCCTTGAATTGCCTGAGAAAGTTCACAGAGCTGGTCAGGGCCAATGTCTGGGTTCAAGTCCACATCATCCCGTTCTGATACTCTTGTTCTTTCTCATCCATTGAACTGGTCCCCACCTGCCCTACTAGTGTCATGTGATCTGTATGTGCATACTTGTGTGGAAGGTGGTCACCAGTCCAACGTGCTATTATCATTTCAGAAAAGGAGGAACATGAACTGGAGGCTCAGGGTCATTGCCATGCCACTCTGGAACCAGGTGACTGCGGCCAGTTTCTCTGAGCCACGTTTACCTCAACTTATGTTTTCTCAGTGCCTACTAATACCTGTGGGCTCACGCAGGAAGCGACCAACATGGTGTCAGGAGGTACCATTGCATAATAGAGCATGGGCTTTTGAAGGCAGAGCTGTCTGAGTCTGAAATCTTTACCATTTAACTAACTTTGCGATCTCCGAGAGTCAGTTTCCTCTTCTGTTCATTTGTTGGAAGATTGGGAGGCTGAGCTAACTTATAGAAAATACCTTATTCAGTGAGTGACAGCTCATAGACCCTCCATAAATGGTAGGATTATGAGTATTCCCTGACTTTTCACTTGAGAAGAGGGAGGCCTGTCTTTGTTTTCCTGCCTACAGTTTCTTTTTTGTTCTTTACGAGAATTTGTAGTGGGTCCCCTGACCCTTGGGTACTTGTTTCTATAATTTGGAATAGGAGTTTTGAAGAGTATATGGAAACTGATTGTTCTCCTGAGTCCTGGCCAGTCCTACTTTAATTGGGGGCTTTATAAGGTTAAAAATATTGCAGAAGAACCTTTGTTCCAGCATTTGTTGGCTGTTTTGAAATCGAAGAAGGGGTGACCTTGCACAGTTTCAATTTTTCTTAAAGTATATATACTTGTACAGCTGCAGGCTTTTAAAAATCTTGCTCTTGTCATTTTTCCAATTAGTGTTAAGGTCACAGAAATTCAATTCTGAAACGGTATAAGCATTTTCTTTTCCCCCTTTCTCAGATACAATTCATTAGTTCAGTTCCAAGCCAGGGAGCTCTCCCTTCAACGGCAGCAGATTAAGGCTAGCCATGGCATCTGTGTCATTTGTCGTCAACACATGCACACCATGATTAAGGCATTTGAGGAGTTGCTGCAGGCCAGTGATGTGGATTGCTGCGTGGCTGAGGGTTTCCAGGAGCAGCTGAATCAATGTGCTGAGCTGCTCGAGAAATTGGAAAAGCAGTTTCTCACCGGTAAGTGGGACGAGGTACTTCGAGTCCTAAGACACACCAGTAATTGATTCAGGACTTCTTGGAGGGCTCACGAGGAACTGAGTCCTTGGCCCTACTTACCTTCTGTCCTCTGCTCTGATGAGGTGACAGCAAGGCCACACTGGCTGCCTCTGCCTTCCAGTGACTGCGTCCATGTGGTTGGTGGTCTGCACAGTTTCAAACCTGGGGTCCAGGCTGGTGAAGCTCACAAGTGAGGCCCCCCAGGAAGCCCTGCCCCCCTCAGCACCTACTACATGGTGGTCAGTTTCTCCAAATTGTCAAGAGAAGATGGAAGTTTTTTTGTAAAAAACTTCGAGTTTTAAATGTTGGTAACAATAAACAAAACAATCCAAAACTGGGATGCTGACATAGCTCAGCATTTGAGCGCTTGCCTGGGTGTGTTAATTGCTAGTGGGGTGTCCTTGTGAAACTAGAGTACATGTTCATATACATCTACATACACATATATGTGTATGTATAAAAGCACTCACATTTAAAAATGTATAATATATTTAAAAAATGACAATGGTACCGGTACTTCCAATTCCTGGCCGGTTACAAACCCATTGTGTTCTTTCCTGCCTTTCCTGCTTCTCTGTGCTTCCCCTCTCCCAACAGTGAGAACCCAGGCTCTCATGACATCAGCGGATCTGCGCATTAGCTTAATTTTGTAACACACAGATGGTTCCAGAATGCTCTGCCCAAAGCACTGTGAAAAACAAATTCAAAAGCATTCAGTATTTATTTATAGCTCTTTTTGTTTTTAGGCTAAGGGTGTTTAGTCAGGTATTTGATGTAGTTATTTGGTTTTATTCTTTCTATAGTCTTGTTATGTTATTTGAAATACAATTAGGTGTTTTTTTGTTTGTTTGTTTGTTTGTTTGTTTTTTTTAAGATTTATTTTATTGATTTTTGACAGAGAGAAACAGACAGAGAGAGACAGAGAGAGGGGGGAGGGCCCAGAGCAGCCTCCATAGTCGACATTAGTTTTCCATATGTTTCACTCCACTGTTGGGCATGGGCTGCACCGGCAAGAACTGAACTGGGGGTACACCCCAGTTCAGCATATGGGTCTGCATGGGCTGGGGCCGGGATTCTATCCTCGGTCCTCGGGGCTTCAAAGCGAGCGCTTAACCCGCTGAGCCATCCCAGCTTTCCCTATTTGTTTTTTTTAATTTGTGTTCAGTCTTAGGGTTTTCACATCCTTATTGATTTAACTTAATATGAAAAACATTAAGATGGTTCCAAAGTTAAGCCTTTTATTTTTGTAATCATTTGTAACATTGCATCTATGAAGTCATTATTTTTGTTCCTCTTCTGTATATCCATTCGTGTCTTTCTAACCTCCCTTTCTCTCTTTAACCCACTGGGATTGGGCTTTCAGATACCCTAACCTCTCTACTAGAATGGGGATTAGCCAGTGTTTAATAACTTTCACTTTGCTAAATATGATGATTAATTTTCAGACTGTACTTTACCCAACTTCATAGTCATTTTGGACACGGGATCCTGCCCTCCTTTGGCGTCTAAGAGGACACTACTCAGCTCTCTCACTGCCCCCTGGGCAGCCCCTTTGTGGCCCGCCCACCCCATGTGTGTTCGAAATCTGACCAGTCGTCATGAGCTCATTGCTGCCATAGCTCCATTTGCCACTGTCACCTCAGCTGGATTACTGCAGTCCCCTCTGCCCTGGCCTCCACATTTCCACCCTTGTCCCATTACTGTCCATTTCCACGCAATAGAGTGATCTTTCCAATGTGTATGTCAGGTCATGTTCCTTCTCTGCTCAGAATCACACAGGCTTTCATGGCTGAGTTGTGAGGTTTAAATGATGGATATGAAGCCTTGGCTTTGTGCTGCAGCTTCTGTCCTGTGTGCTTACTAGTATCTGTACTTCTGTCCTCGTTGCTCACTAGTATCTGTACCTCAGTCCTGGGTGCTTACTAGTATCTGTACTTTCATCCTGGGTGCTTCCTAGTATCTGCACTTCCATCCTGGGTGCTTACTAGTATCTGTGCTTGTTTTTCATGAGGAACTTAACCTTCACAGAGGAAAGTCAACTGCTCAAAGTCACAACTGATTTGGTGGGATCAGGATCTGACCTTAGTTCTTCTCTCTTCATATACGAGGGCTATCCAGAAAAAATACAACCATTGTCAATGTAAGGTTATATGGCTGGATACTTTCTGACAGCCCTTATATACTGTACAGATGGTTCAGGAGGGTCCACATATGTTCATTTAATTCCAAGGTAGAACATGAGATAGTTTATCCTCTGGGCCCAGATTTTTTTAAAAGAGCCCGACAGCTAGGCCCGTTGCAGACAGATTTTCCTAGTATCAATTCTGCAGGACCTTTTAGGGCCAGGAAATAGGAGAACTTGGCTTTTCCCAGCTTCATGAAATCTGCTTCCTTCTGGCTAAGGGTTTCCAAATAAGCTAGTTTTTATTTTATTATTGGAGAAATAACTAAGTCCTCAAGATAGAGCTGTATCTTCCGGGCCCGAGGCGGTTTCCATCTGTCTCTTTTCTTCCTGCAGGCTCTCAGCCTGGGCCCTAGGAAGTGGGGGGCTGAGAGAGCGTGCCTCTGGCGCCAGCTACCCTCCCGTCCTCCCTCACTCAGCCACTCTCCCCACCTTGATTTATTTTTTAGTTATTTACCTTGACAAGCCCATGGAGATCTCACTTTCTGTTTTCTGCAAAGCAGAAGTGTTTTAAAAAGGCTTGGCAGACAACATAAACACAGAACTTTATTTTCTTCTATGAAAGGCATAAAGGTCTCAGGAACTTCATTGCTGTTCTTTTTCTTGGAGAATAAAATGGAACAGAGGTGGGTCTTGGATGCTATCTAAGGGGTTTGGCTCCTGAATTATGAAATGAGTTGATCGCAATGTAGTTTTATTTTTGTGGCAGTTGCATAGCATGAGTTCTTTAAAAATTTAAATATAGTCTTTTTTATTAATACAAAGCAGTACATGTTTATTGTGGAATAACAGATAAGCAAATACTCCTATAATTGCATCATTCTTACAGCAAAACATGAACACCCTGGAGTTTATGTTTCCAGACCTTTTTTATACATATTTGTCTGTTTTTTGGGGGGAAGTAAGACTGTTTGCCATCGTTCCCTTTCTTCAATTATAGATAATAAACGTTAATCTACATTGTAAGTTTTAGTAGCTGCAGAGCATTCTTTTGTGTGAATGTACCATCATTTATGTAATCATTCCCCATTAGATGGACATTTCGATTTCCAGTTTGGGGTTGTTATGATGAACACTGTATTGGAGTCTGTGTGTATCCTTGCTATTTCTTTGTTACTACTTAATTGGTAGAACCCAGGAAGCAGGATGATAGTGTGGTTTCCTAATGCTTGTTAGGATGAGCGGGGATTCTTCCCCAGCTCCAGAGCCTAGGAATTTCACTAGGGATCTGGAGGCCTGCGAGATTTTGTGAGTATGTGCATTTTTCTGGGCTGAGGGTCTAAAACTTAGATTCTCAAAGCAGGTTGTGACCCCAAATAGATCCAAGAAGTGGTGTTGCAATCCTAGGTTTTCCTCCATATCCTTGTACATGGTGCCTCCCAAGACCACTAACATAAATCAGGAGGGTGGTGTTTTGTCTTGAGGTATTTTTGAGTAAGCAGTGGGGAAGGTACAACGAAGGCTGAGAGATGGTCCCTTTCCTCAGTGAACCACCTCGTGCGCCAAGGGGTTAGCCACATGAATAGAGGACAGGTGCTGGGTCCCCTTCTAGGGCACAAGTGAGCTAGATGGAAAACGCCCACTGAGTTGCTTTTTTAGTGTATGGTTGTCGCTGCCCATTTGTGATGGTCTTGCAATCCAGGACTTCCAGTCAAGGTCTTTGAATCTGACCCAATCAGATGTGGATTCCCCTACATGAGGATGAATGGAGAGGATGGACAGTTGGAGCTCTTGAGTGCATCCACTGTGGGATGGGCCTACCAGCCTCTGCCTACCTGTAGGGGAGCCAAAAGATGCCATTTTTGGTCAGGATATAACCAAGAGGGCAAAGACTCAGGTCTGTGGTTGAGTGGCTACAGGAACATCTCCATGTCCCTCACTAAACTGGAATGTGCAATAAAGTAGCGAGTGTGCATTGGACAGAGTGAGAGAGTGAAATAATTAAACCTGGATTTCTGCTTCCTCATTATAAAACAGAGATACTAGCACTGGGCCTGTAGGATTGTTGGGAGGCCTAGAGGAGATGGTAGATATTAAAGCACTGCCTTCCTCGGGAGCAGCGCCTGGTTGCTCAGGCCTGGCTGGTTCATTCCTGGCCCCTGGCAGTGCCCTGCAGTGGTAGGTGATGCTCAAGCACCCATTGGGGGTTGGTGGCCGGCCTGGCAGGGTGGAGAGGGAGCCCTGATAGCTACTTCAGCCTGTGAGCTCTCAGGCAGGAACCACAAGGCACAAAGCAGATGCACGAGTCTCCAGTGGTCTTTTCCTTCACGTTGTGGTGGTAGAACTTTTCCTTTTAGTAGTTTCGAAAATGGTATGTGTGGGTGTCTTTTAATTATAGTCTCATTTTCAAGTAGAGCTATAGAAGGATTTGTTTTTTCTTTAGCCACGTGTTTAGTTTCTTCAAAGAACTCATCCCAGTCTGCAATTTCCCAAGTTGTGAAGTATTTTTAAAATGAAGTTGTTAGTCTCTTTGAACTCTGGGCTCCTTTCAAACAGCAAATGATGACATCCAAGAAAGAGAAGAGCATCTTTTGCCCGGCTATGCTTCATGTTGTTTTGTTTTCCTTTGTCGTTTCTCTCAGTCATTCCCCCTGCTGCAGGCACTGGCTTTCTCAGGTGCACTCATCTGTGTCTTTCCCAAGGAAACAAAGGCAGACAAAGCTGTATGCACAAAGACGCTTGTTTCACTTATTTCTATAAAAGGGAAAGACTGGAGATGACCTAAATATCCACATGGGACTGGCAAAACTGGTGCCTACTTGCATGCCTGCAATGGAGTATTAATGTCATTAAAAATGATGTTTCTAAAGCAAATTTAGTAAGAGAATTGCTTATAATAAAGTACAGAGTGAAAACTTAGGTCCTGGTATTGTATCACCCATGCCAGAATGCATGGAAAAGAATGGAAGGAAATCCAGTAACATGTCTGTGGTGGCTACTCAGAGGATAATGATCTTCCTGTTTTTGATTCTTTTCCCCCATTTCCTATAATGAGAGTGTGTTCTGTTAGGATCAAGGTTTTAGAGAAGGAAAAAGAACCTGCATCCAGCAGTGCCTTTGTTATTGCTTTTTGGATTCAGAGCTGCCACCTTCCTACTAGAACTAAGGCAGAGGAGGAGTGAGGGAGGAGTCTGTGGTCGGAATTGTGTTCTTGGTCATCCTACTGTGTGTATCCAAGATTGTTATAAAGAGTGTTTAAATAAATGGAATAGTGTCTGCAGGTGTATAAGCAAGAAATTATTAGGGAATGCTTTAAAAAAAAATGTTTTCCATTTTCTTAAAGTTATTTCTGCTTCCAGGAAAGTCAGTTGGCGTGGACATGAGCACCCAGAATGAACTGGTAGAGAGGTGAGTTGTAGCATTTGGTAAGAAGACTTTGTGGGTTTGGTTCATCTGCTGGCTTTTTGAGTGTTTCAACTCGCCTCTGTTTTTAGTGTGCTGCTTCTTGTAAACAGAGCAGAAGCACCTAAGAAACTGGGAATGGCCATGTAAAAGCAGGACTTCGTGCTGTGTATCCTGCAGCCTTCACTCAGGTGTGTTAGGTTACTTAGGGGATTCCTCTGTCAAGTGATTTGACCCAGGTCACCCATTCCTTCTGCTGGCACTAGGCACCTGCAGAATAAATCCTGGACTCTTTCGCCTGACATGTCAGACCCTTCTCAGGCTGACCCATCTTTCCCTGCCATCATGTACCCCCATGTTTCAGCCTTCTCTGACCACTCTTCCCCCAACCATGCCTTTGTCCAGCTGCACACCCTGCCTTCTTCCCACTGCAGTTGGAACACCGCTCCTCAGTGTCAGTGCACATGGCAATGGGCCTGGCTGGCCCTGACACCCCCACCCCTCTGCTGCATCCCAGGATCAGTTATTCCTCCTGTAGCACTTGACACATAATTACATCACAGTGCTTACCACATGGCCTTGTAATACTTTCTGCCTGGTTCTTTCCTCTCCCAGAATTCCTCGTGAGAGGAAAGGAGCTAGCATTGACAGGGTGTTGGTGTGTGTCAGTCACTGTCCTTGGCATTCACAATCATTATTTCTGACCCTACAAAGTGAACGTTATTGTTTTCATTTTAGGCTGAGGAGCCTGAGGGTCAGAGTTGTGTACTTGCAGTTAAGGGATATGAACTTGAATCTTGTACTCCAGGACCTGGGCTTTTATTGTTATTCCACATTGCCTTTTGAGGGCAAAGACTGTGTTTAATACCTTTATACTTGCTCTAGCCCCGAGTATCTGGTACATAGCTGGAATTCAGAAAATGTTCATGGGATAAACAGGTTATGTACTTCTCCTACCTCTATGGCCAAGTGGAAATGTCAAGGTCTTGCCCTTCTGTTTACTTGTTAAGTTCCGAATGCTGTTAGTGCTATGGCCACTTTCCTCCTCTTTGGAACTTTCAGCCCCTTGGGCTCCTGGGTGTAAAACTAAGAAATAGAGACCAATCTGGGGATGCAGAATTTTAGTTATTACATCATGGAGGCCATCAGCATCATTAGAGAGAGCAAGCAGGGAGTAATCACAGTTCACTAGAGACTATTTTAATCAGGGCTTTGCAAGTTTAGAAGAAATATTCCTCTCCCATTGCTGTATTTTCAAAGATTCCTCCCCCCCCCCAGTTCAACCCTCCACTTTCATCTTTATAAAATCAGATCACATCCCATTGGCAAGCTGTGGGGAGGGCAAGGAAGACCTCCTAGGCCAGAGACAGTCTTAGCTGAGGTCTAAAGGAGAGGTGAGGGGTGGGAGTTGCTGAGGAAAGTATCCATGCTCCAGGTGAGGGAGAGATGGCCACTTCTAGCAGTGTGGCTAGTGCCCAGAATGTGAGGGTCAAGGCTGGAGAGGCAGGTAGGGCTGTCATCAAACACTGTTAAGAGTCCACATTCTGTTCTATGGGAATAGGGAGTGTTTGCAGGAGGGTAAGCTGGGACTAGACACAATCAGATTTGCCATTTTGTAAGACGACCGTGGTTCTTGGAGAACGGGCTGGGCTGGAGGGAAGCAGGGAGCCTCTTTCTCAGCCCCCCTCATCTGTGTGTCACCCTTTCCATTTCTAACAGGCTTGTTTCTTTCCTTCTGTTCTACCTTTATCAGCTGTAGGCTTAGCACTCACATGGGTCACTCCTAAGCTAATTAAATGGGTGCCCTTGGCCCATTCCACACTTTGCCAAGGCAGCAGCAAGCCCACGCATCCATCACGCTGTCTGAGCAAAGTTGCATCTGGTGTTTACCTGTTAATGAATGCATTGCAGCTTTGGAGTCCTTGGCTCTTGTCTGAGTGTATGAATAATGAGACAGGAAGTAATAGGAGAAAGTGGGAGAAAAAAGCTTAAATTAAGTAGCTTATCTATAATGGAGATTCACATGGCCTTTTCACAGAGTTCAGGGTATTTTTCCTTATGGCTGAGGTGGTAAATACGTAAGAAAATGCAGCTTAATAACTAAGTGATTGTCAGAATGGTGATATTGGGACCTGCTTGGAGATCACGAAGATTTGGGGGTTTTTAAAACCACAAAGCCACTTCATGGCTTTGGGTTGGTCTCATATTCTCCGGGGGTCTTGAAGGCAGACAGATCTGGGTTCAAATGTGAGCTTTGCCACTTGGAAGATGTGAGACAGTGGACAAGTTTATGATGAGCCTCATTCTCCTGACTTAAAAGGCTTTCTGTCATGACCAAGTCAGATAGTACCTCCAAGGTGCCTGGCCCAGCATTGGCTGTTGGTAAATACTTTCTATGGATTTATGTCCTCTCTTGGGGTCTCTCCTCTATGAGCCAGATGCCGCCCCTCCCCCCACCCCCCTTTTGCATTGGCTCCTAATTCAAGATCACTGAGCACTTTTTGTTTTTAGAATATCCTTGCTAAAAATTGTTTTAAGAAAATAAAAGTGCCCCAACATAGATTTGCAAATATGGGAAAATTGCGAAGAGCCCAGTAATCTTAAGTGTTCTAAAGTCACTGTCCTGGTTTGGCATCTCCGTGTGAAAAGTGATTTCTCTGTCAATGGTCCAGGACTGAGGAAGACAACTTTACCTACCATCATGTTTCTCCTGAATCTTCCGAGCCTTCAGCCTCTCACGCATTGTCCGATTGTGAAATGTCCGAAAAGTCCTCCTTGTCACGGGACCAGAAGCCAGACAGCGTGACCGAGAAGACTTCAGTTATGGCAAGCAATTTTTCTCAGGGTAAGCTAAGCTTCGTGGAGCACTTTAACCATAGCCAAGGTTTCGTGGTTTAGACAACAGTTTGTCACCTTGCCTGAGTAAGCAGAGTGTGGGGACATTTGAATATTTCTCCTGTGAGGGCCACAGCTGGTCATTTAGAGTTTCATTTGTTACTGGGTAAAGCTGTGGTTTTTGAAAGAGTTGGTGATTAAGGAAAAGTCGTTTTCATTTTCTAACAGATGAATTATTGTATGACTTGCTATTTTCTTGCTCTTCTAACAGTGTCAGGTTGGAAGCACCAAGGCTATGTGTGTCACTTCCAAGTCTGGTTAATTTCCTTTATTTCTTTCAAACTCTACCTAAGGTATGGTCACTTGGAAAACTCTTGTGCTTTGAATTGTATAGATGCCCAGAGAGTACCTAACCCCCTGTTTGGATATTTTGTAATTCCATAAGCCTGCTGTGTTTCTCTATGGTGTAACCCTTGGCACATTGGGTCAGCCCCTGTCCTGCCTCTGACGATGGAGCCATGGTCAGTAGGCAGAATCAGCCTTCCTAAGTTCCTCTTTATGTGCTTCCTCTGTATTTGCAGTCTGATTACCTCCTATTGGGGGTAATAAGTAGGGCTTAGTGTTTACAATTTTCAGTGTATTTCAGAAGTTCAAGGAATAGGATAGACTAGAATAGATAGATCAGGGATTGGCACTCTTCTCCGGTAAAAGATCAGATAGTCAATATTTTTGGCTTTGAGGAGCATATGGTCTTTGTTTCAATTACGCAGTCCTGCTATTGCTGCAAAAAGCAGCCATAGACAATATGTAAATGAATGATGTGGCTGGGTTTTAATAAAATGTGATTTACTAAAACAGGTGGTAGGTAGATTTCACCAATGGACCATAGTTTTCTAACCTCTAGTACAGACTCGGGACCTCAACTGACATCATCTGGTCTGCCCTCTCTTCAGTGGGTTGTTTGTAAGGCACCCAGAGTAGACCCAGAGCACAGATCAGACTGGCTCCTCCTTGCTGAAGTTCGTTTTTTAAGATTTATTTTTTTGATTTTTGACAGAGAGAAACAGAGACAGAGAGAAGGGGGAGGGCCCAGAGCAGTCTCCATAGTTGACACAGTTTTCCATATAGTTTCACTCCACAGGCGGGCACAGGGCTGCGCAGGGCAGGAACTGGGCTGGGAGCCTCCCATATAGGTCCCGGCAAGAACTGAACTGGGGGCACTCCCCAGTTCAGCATGTGGGTCTGCATGGGCCGGGGCCGGGATTCGATCCTCGGTCCTCGGGGCTTCAAAGCGAGCGCTTTACCCGCTGAGCCATCCCAGCTTTCCCATTGCTGAAGTTCTTCATTGACACCTGGCCACATAGAACAGTGGTTTTCCAAATTTTTAATATTTTATTTAGCAACAGAGCCCCGCTTCCTCTTTTTATAGATAAAACTTTACATGGGTGCCCAGTTTGTAAAAGAGATATGAGTAGAGCCTCTGTGCCCCATGTTGACCTCTCTCGGGCTCCTCTAGGACACTCAGGGCCCAGAGGAGCACAGTTGAAAACATACCTAGAGCATGAAGTACACGTTTGATGTAACTCAGGTATCAGCTGGGGTCTTCCAGGGCCAGTCGCCTATGTTTCCTTCATTGGATTTCTGGCGGTAACCCTCTGTGACTTCTCTGAGTTTCTGTGCACAATCTGCCCTCTCCTAATTTAGGTCAGATCAGGAATCGTTTTCCTGTCCCTAGTGCCACCTGCACTGTGTCAGTTCCACACTGGTGGAACTCAGTTCTTTCCAAGAACCCCTGACACCATTCCCATAGGCCTTTGTGGGACAGCAGATTTGATTGAGTGGGGTGAGGATTTCAAGGGGCTGGGCTTGTAATGCAGCAAGCCAGCTCATTTACATTGGGATGTTTAAGGTCCCTGTTCTTTAGAACAGGGGTCTCTAACCCCCAGGCCACTACCGGAACTGGGCTACACAGCAAGAGGTGAGCAGCAGGACAGCAAGGGAAGCTTTATGTGTATTTACAGCCACTCCCCATTGCTCGCATTACCACCTGAGCTCCGCCTCTTGTCAGATCAGCGGTGGCATTAGATTCTCACAGGAGCATGAACCCTATTGTGAACTGCGCATGCGAGGGATCTAGGTTGTGCACTCCTTATGAGCATCTAATGCCTGATGATCTGAGATGGAGCTGAGGCAGTGATGCTAGTGCTGGGAAGTGGGCATAAATACAGATTAACATGAGCAAAGAGGTTTGACTGCACAGAGACCATAATCAATCAGTTGGCAGGCTTACAGTGGCAAGTGAGTTGTATAATTATTTCATCAAATATTGCAATGTAGAAAATAAAGTGCATCATAAATGTAATGTGTTTGAATCATCCTGAAACCATCTCATTCCTCTTGGTCCTTAGAAAATGGTGCCAGAAAGGTTGAGGACTGCTGCTTTAAAGATTGATTTTTATTGTTTTTGACAGAGAGAGAGAGATAGAGACAGAGAGAAGGGGGAAAGCCCAGAACAGTCTCCATAGTTGCACATCATTGGTTTTTCCACATAGTTTCATTCCACAGGTGGGCGTGGGGCTGCACAGGGTAGGAACTGGGCCGGGGTCTCACCCCGGTGAGAACTGAACTTGGGGAGCTCCCCAGTTCAGCACATGGGTCCACACGGGCCGGGGCCGGGATTCGATCCTCGGTCCCCAGGGCTGCAAAGTGAGCACTTAACCCACTGAGCCATCCCACTTCCCTTAGGACTGCTGCTTTAAAACCCTCCCGTGGTGGTCCTGGTCAAATCCCACTGTTTTCTCCTGCCTGTCCCTATTTTCTCTAGTCTCTGCCCCATCCACCACACCAACCGTGGTTTATTTCCAGTTTAAAATCATTCAGGCATCTTTATTCCTCTGAGGACCCATGACCTTGGACTTCACATGCCCTCCTTATTACTGGGCACGCTCCTGAATGGGGGCAGTGCCCATTGGAGCCATCCTAGTAAACCCACAGTTAGTTAGCTTTCTCCTTTTGTTAGCTTTCAGAATTTTAGTCTCTGCATCTGGTTTTCTTTTTGTCATATTTGTAATCTGAAAAGAGATAATTTTGTGTTTTTCCTTTTTTTTTACATAACATATAGGCATTCTGACATGTTGTCGCATAACATCCTTTTTAGTGGCTTTTTAGAATAGTCTGCTGAAATGGCTGAACTGCAGGTTTTTCTTATGTTCCCCTGTTGCTGAACATTTAAGTCATTTCTATAATAAAATTTCACAATTGTGAACAGAGCTGCTGGGAATATCTTTGATCATGAAGCTTTCCCCTTACTTTGGGGGCATTTTCTTAACCTATATTCTGTAAATTGGAACTGCTAGGCAAAAGATGTACACAGTGTTTTTGGTGGTTGCTTCTTAACAGGATTTAAGTAAGGGACAGTTATTTGTCTCCCGTTTGTAAAGGCAAGCATAGTGTTTCCCTCCCCCTGGTGAGGGCTGCATAATTAATAAGCAGTGTCCAATTCAACGGGGAATGTTTCCTTAAGCCCAAGTGACGATTCCAGCTCTCGGCCAGACTCAGTGGAAGATGACTTGACCCAATGGCTGCTGAGCATATTTACCACAGAAGCCGGCAGCGCATGACAAGGATAAACCAGCAAGGAAGGCTGTAGTCGGAACAGAGAAGCTCCTGACCCGCTCCAACCTGAACAGCCAGGGGCAGGTTTGCAGGGCAGCAAAGCAGGAACAGCAGGTGGGGTGCAGGGTGTGCCGGGCTTTCTGCAGGGGGTCCAGCAGTGAGGGCCTCAGCTGTTCTGGCAAATGACGTGCCACACTCCTGGCATTAATAGGAGAGCCAAACATTCAGGAATTAGTTATCTCATAAACATTCAAATTCAAGGCAAAATTACTGTTTAATTAGGAAAAGATCTGTAAGATTGTGCTACTTCTAAATGAAAGTTGTTTTGGAGGAATTCAAACTGGGTCATAACGTTAGTAGAATGTTTTAAAACAAACAGTGAAAAGGCATACTGAGTATACTCTAATTGATAAATTAAAGACAGTAGTTTTGCCTTTGGATAACTTAATGTGATTTTGCTTTAAACACTGATTCTAGAAACCTACCTCTAGTTTGGAACTATGCTTCTTTCTTTATTAGAGAGGTGTGGCAAAAGCTAAAATAAAGAATATGCTCATTTGGAAAATTTAAACTTGTATATAACATTAAGATGTACTACAGGGGAAAGCCGGGATGGCTCAGTGGGTTAAGCATTCATTTTGCAGCCCCGGGGATTGAGGATCAAATCCCGGCACAGACCTGTGCGGACCCATATGCTGAACTGGGGAGTGTGCCCCCAGTTCGGTTCTCACCGGGGTGAGACCCCGGCCAAGTTCTTGCCCTGTGCAGCCCCGTGCCCACCTGTGGAATGCAACTATGTGGAAAAACCAATGATGTACAATTATGGAGACTGTTCTGGGCCCGTCCCCCTTCTCTCTGTCTCTGTCTCTGTCTCTGTATCTTTCTCTCTCTCTCTCTCTCTCTCTCTCTCTCTCTCTCTGTGTCAAAAACAATAAAAATAAATCTTAAAAAAAAAATATATATATAATACAGAAGTTTAGATAAACCTAAAGCTACCACTGAAATGCAACTTCTGTTAATATTTAGGTATATTTCCTTCTTTTGTGTGTTTATGTTCCTCTCTGCAAGTTTATAAATAGAGTTGTGATTGTGCTGCTAACCCAATTTGTATTTTTTCATGATATTATAATATCTTCATAATATAATTTTAATAGCTGAATAATACTACATCACAATGGATATAATGCAATTTATTTAATATTTGAGTTATTTTCAGTGTTTGCTGTCATATGTAGTGCCAAAATGAACATTTTCATGCTTTCTGGCAAATGGTTTTCAGCGTCTCTGGTGATTTCTTTGAATAAATTCCCAGAAATAGAATTATTTGATAAAAGACATTAGAAAGAACCTTTCTAAGGCTGATGATCAAAATAGTCACAAAAAGTCATACACGTTTATACTCACACTAATAGGATGTATTCTTGAGCATATATCCTTCTTGCCATTCTCACTAGCATTGAGATTATTGTTTTATTGTTTTTAAGTATGAAATTGATAAGTGATAAATGAAAGGAAACATATTCCTTTCAAAGAATTAGTCTTGAAAATATCTACATTCATAATGAAAGTAGTTTAATCAACTCTCAGGCAATTCAAGCAGACTTGAAAGTGCTCTGTTAGTTTCACCATAAGGAAGATTTTAATATTTGATATTAAGAAGAATAAAAGGCTGCATTAGAGTTGGCATTAAAATTGTATGGACTATAATTTTTCCATGTGATGTAAAATGTCTTTCTCGTGGAGGGCTGCAGAGAATCATTACAGATCTGCACCTGTGGGCCGTGGGCTCTACCTCCCCACATCTAGGAAAGAATGGCCAGTTGCTGACTGACTGTCTTAATATATCCAGTACTGTTGGAATGTTAAGATCACGGCATAATGTAGAAATTATTCACTTTGTTGGGGGCTTCAGACTTTAAATTAAAAATGTCCTCTTTTCTGTAGACCTACTCATGGAACATATACAAGAAATTCGAACTTTGAGACAACGTTTAGAAGAATCTATTAAGACGAATGAGAAGCTACGGAGACAGCTGGAACGGCAAGGGTCTGAATTTGATCAAGGTAAGGAGGTCCTTCCCAAAGGGCAGTTTAGGCCTGCGAGGGCTTCGTTAGTGACGCATTTGCCTGACAAGTATTCTGTGTTCTGGGAAGAGCATCGAACTGAACTTGTGGCCAGAGAGGGTATAGTGCAGATCCGGACTTTGCTGCTTACCTCCAGGGCAACCTCACTTAACCTTGCTGACTCCCAGTGACAGTAACCTGTCTATAAAATGGGGGTAATAATTTTCGTTTTATCCTGTTGTGATGAGAATTCCATGAGCTAATAACTTAAGTAGCGGGCCCCACAGTCCCTGGCACAAAGCAGAGCTCTGATAAATGTTCATTTCCTGGTCAGTGGGGAAGTCTGCCCGCTTCTGACAGCTTGAACTGTGGTTGGCTCCTCATTTGCCTTTAGAAGCTATATAGAAGTAGATATTTTAAAATAAGAAAAAGCACTATTTTGTCCTTTTGTTAATAATGGATTATAAAAATATTAGCACTTTAGTAGTCTGGTAAATCTCATATGCCAATCAAAAAGTTCTCAGCCGATATTCCTGCACAACCACAGTTAGCTCTGCATGGAATATTCTTCCATGAAGATTTTTAAAATATATATTTCTTCCATAGGTAAGGTATTCACAAGATTTAAAAATGAATACCTCCATTCTATGCCCATTAATCCTGTTCTCCCTTCTCCCACTTTTGTTTGCTTTCTTCTGTATCCTTTAACAGTATTTTAAAAGTATAAATACAAATATATATATATATTATTTATATATATATATAAATAATTTTGTTTCCCTCACTCAGGTAGAATACTTTGTATCACTGTTGTTTCCTTTTTTTTCATTGAACAATTATAGTTTGGACATCTTTGCTTATTGCTCCAAAGGGAGTATCTTCATTCGGTGAGGAACGTGTCTTGGGAGTGGCTTCATGCTGCTAAGAAAAGCTTGCGATTGTTTGGGATTGCACCGCCTGGCTGTGGATCCCAGCTCTTTTGCTTATTAGCTTTGTGGGCAAGTCACCCACCTTTCCCCATCTTAATTATCTTGTGAGAGTTGCTGAGTTAGGAATGGGGCCTTGCTGAGTGCTCATCGTCATTCTGTTTTATTTTACTATTTCATTTTGCGTGCTATTACTAGTTTAACATTGCAGAGCTCTGCAAAGGGTGGAGTCTTAATGTCATTCCCATTTTTAGACATAACATAACTAAGTTAAGTTCAGGAAAGATGGACTCAGTGGTAGCACTGGAATCTTTGCACAGCCTAGTCTAGTTCTCATTCCTCTCTAGCCCCTCATTGCCCTCAGCCTAGAAGGACATCTTCCCAGAGGACTGAATGTGCTACGGTTTGGTTCAAAATGGTTCCATTACTCTCCCTGTCCCCCCCAGCCCTCCAATCCTGCATCCTTTCCTTCTCACCCCTAGGTGAGTCATATCAGACACAGGAAAGAAACACACTCCTGGGCCCTTCACATTCACTCTTGGTAATGCCTGAATTAGATTCATTCTGTTTTACATTTTCCATGGCAAATCCAATTATGGAATTATTTGGGGGCTTAAATGGCCACCAGCTATAAGGGAGCAGGCAATTGCGCTGGAGCGTAATTCACTTTGACGGGGAGGTTTACAAAAAGGCATTCATAAAGTACGCTGGTGGGGAGACGTGATGATCTCACTGTGTCACAGTCCCTGCAAAAACAAATGTGGAACCAAACGTGGCTCTGCCTCCCACTGCTTCCGGGTGTCCGTCTTGGGAGCAGGTTTGAGAAAGATGTGGCTCCTTGTAATGTTGAAATGGAGTATTGTTAAAAGCTGTCATCTCATGGGTCAGATCTTCCAGCTTGTCCCCAGTGACTTGAGCCTGTAGTGGTGGCGGTCAGAGGGAAGACTGGCCTCTTTGCAGCAGAAGGGGACCCTGCTGACTCAGGCTTGGTCAGTTCTTCAGCCGGATTATTCTTTTGAGAAGTGACTGCTTTAGCTATGGTCAGAGGAGACTTCTGTGGAATTTTTCCTGTTCATTCAGGTTGCTTTTTGGTCCTATTTTGGCTCCAGCCTTTCACCAGACATGGTATTAATACAAATGGTAATCACAGGAATAATAACATCGATCATTTTTATTGAGCTAATGGAGACCTACGGGAATTATGTGACTTGCCTTAGGTCCTATAGTTAGAGCTTCTTAATGGTTCAAACCCAGGTGTCTCTGAAAAGACCAAAATTCATAGAGGGGAGTGGAGGACGGTGGTGGGGAGAGACATATGTGAGTTATAAAGTTATTACGTATGACACTGGTGAGTAAATCATTAGCATGAGGAAAAGGGAGTGCTATCGAGTGGAAGGAGCTTGAACTTTCGCTTCTGGGACACCTTCCTCATAGGGGCTTTGAATATTACAGATAAACACTTGTGTCCCAGGATGCTTTCAACTGCAGGTAGCAGAATGTGAATAAAAACTGGTGTAAGCAATTAGGGATTTATGTTTTCTTGCATAACAAAAAATCAAGAGGCAGGCAGTTCCAAGGCCAGTTTGCTGGCTCAGTGGCAGCAGGGCTTGGGGTTAGTGCCTGTGATGACTATAGTCACTATAAGCGTTGCATCCTCTCAGGACGGTGTCCAGAGCACGGGAGGGAAGAGGGTGGGGTTTCTCCCTGTCTTTCTTTATTCCTCTGGGTGGGAAGTCTTTCCCAGAGGCTTCCTGCAGACTTCCCATCAAGCCTCACTGCTCAGAAGTAGCACGGGACCGTGTTCTCACTGCACTAGAGGCTGGGAAGGCAGTTGTCTGGCATTTGGTTCCATGGTGTAGGAGACTCATCAGCAAGGATGGCGGGAAGGATGCACCTGCCTGTCTCGCACACCATAGGTACTCTTCAGAGGGTCACTGTGGATATGAGCATTATATATACCGTAGTGCAGACGTAGGAAGCCCAGAGGACAGCGAGTGTTGAGACTGAGTGTCAAGGGAGGTGTCTAGCCAGAGGAAGGGGTGGGATTTCAGGAGACAGACCACAGCCTGGGAAGGTATTTACAGTCTGTGTAGCTTTAGTGCCTGGTCTTAGCAGACACTTGGTGGCAGTGAATTTGAGCTAAAAGCTGAATTTGTGATTTTGACAGGTGAATAAGGTAGTAGGCATTCTAGGCAAGGAAAATACCTCATTCTGCAAAGTCAGGAAGATGTGTTACCACATAGTACGTTTGGGGCACAGATGTGGCCCAGTTGGGCTACATTTGAGGGCACTAGGGTCTAGGGTGGAGAGGGTGTGGGATATACTATGAAGTTAGACCTAACCAACGGAGATCTGAACATTGGACTGTTTGATTGTCTTTTGCAGTGGTGGGCGGTCAGATGCTTTTGAGCAGAGGATAACGTAAATGGATGGTGTTTCAGACAGTAACCCCATTGACAGTAGCTGGGAGGCAAGGTGATAGGCCTGAGCGATAGGGACGGGAGAGAGTGGACCGTGTTGGGGGCATTGGAGATGGATCAGCAGTCATGGGTGTCTGATTAATAGAAGAGAGAGGTGTGAAGGATGGCTCCCGCGTTTCTAACTGGGGGTCAAGGGATGGTGGTGCTACCATCTGCAGAGGCAGAAAGCAGGAGAGAAGCAGGAAATGGAGCATAGGTTTGGAAGGTGAGGAGCTCGGCTCTGGCTCTGTGGCCTGGCCTAGGTCCAGCCAGCAGGCAGCTGGTTACATGGTTTGGACGTCTGGAGAGACATTTGTGTAGGTTAAGGCTGTCTCCCACTCACCCCACCCCCAGCCCAGGTCTCCTCCTTTTTTCACCATCAGGGCGGGTAGGATGTAGGAGGGCCCTCTGGTCTCCTCTTTCAAGCTCACTCTCATTTCCCTGTGGGCCCTGGTGATACCATAGCTAGTTCACAAGAGTGATTTTCATTGTATGTTGTGTTTCCTCATTATTTAAATGTTTTCTAGAAAGTTCTGCACTGACCTGGAGACTCACCATGAATCACTATTTATGGGTGTTTTTATAGGTTCTTCAAACACTTTTGCTTATGGTTCAGAGCTGCATAATTCTCTGACATCAGAAATTCGTTACCTGAGGAAGCAGAACCAGGCCCTGAATACAATGCTTGCCAGGGGATCCAGAGGTAAGAACTAGGGAGTCATCTGCAGCCTGGGGCCCCACAGCCTTCTTTGTCACAGAGGAGATGCAGGCACTGGAGTCTGACCAACCCAGGCTCACACCCTGTGGCTCTGTGACTTTGGGCAAGTCACTTAACCTCTCTGGACCTCAGTATTCTTAGTTGTAACATACCTCATAGGGCTGTTGTGACAGTTAAACACTGTAGAGCCCCTCAGTATGGTGTCTCTAATAGGGGCTCAGTAAATGCTATTTCTTTCCTTGTTACTCATCCCCTCTCAATAGCCACCCCTCATTTGTCTTAGTTCACAGTGGAAGAGAGAAAGCCTAGGAAAATATTACCCCCAAAATCTCTCCTGGAGATTTCGTATTGTCAGGAAAGTTTCTCCAGGAATTATTATAAGGATCTTTTCTCTTAGTTCCTTCTGTTTGGAGCTTAGCCCCCGAAGAGCTTTCACTTACCTCTTAATACTTACGATGTTTCTGAATGACATATTATCAGTCCTATTTTACAGGTAAGAAACTGAGGCCTAGGGAACTGACCAGCCTGTGGTCTCAGAGCCAGCAGCTGGTGGAGCTGACACTCGAGCCAGTTTGTTTCACTTTCCATAGAGGTTATTCGTGCTGATTTTGGGTTAAGAGGTGAAAGTAGGGCTTCTGCAGATCATTCATTCCCTCAGCAAGCGTTTCTGACTCTGGTTCTCCGTCAGCGCCTGTGTAGATTCTGATATAGAAATGACCCCCCTCCCCTCAGGGGCTCATGGTCTGATGGGAGAGCCAGCCAGGCAGCCGGTGGCAGGACTGGCTGTAATCAAGGCAGCCTCGGGGGCTGCAGGACCCTGGAAATGGCATCCTGACCTCACCTCAGGAAGCACTGGTCTTCTCTTCAGAGTCTAGAAGGATGAGTGGGGATTAACCAAGGTACCTAAGGTTTAGAGAGCCTTTTAAAAAGAAGAAAGAGAGCAAAGGTGTAGGGTTAGTGATGGAGTAAGTATAGATCAGTCAGGAATTGCATGGCGCTCGGTGTGGCTGGAGTCTGTGCGGAGGAGAAAACTTGCTCAGGAATTACTGTGTTGTGATTAAGAGCGAAATCAGAAAACCTGGGCTGAAACTTAGTTCTGCCATTTATTGGCTGTGTGACCTTGGGGAAGGACTTAGCCTCGTCTTTCCTTATTTTCCTGCTTGGAAATTGGGGAGAACGATAGAACCTACCACGGAAGTGTGCGGTGAAGAGTAAATATGATGGTGCATGGAAGGATCTTAATGCAGTGCCTGCAGTTAGCTCTGCAGACGTGCAAGCTGTGACCACCAGCAGCATTGGCTGCAGCTCGCCTGTGGAGCACTTCCAGCCTTCCAAGTGCTTGTAAAGCTGGCTTCTAAGCCCTTTTCATGCAGTTACCCACTGTATCCTCACAGTGATACCTACGAGGAAACTGAGGCACAGGGAAGTGAGGAACTCACTCTGGGTTGTGGAGTCAGCAAGCGCAAGAGCACTGGGACACCGCTGTGTGCCTTCCAGCCATGCTGTTCAGTGCGCTCTCTGTGCTGGGGAACTTGATTCCTGAGGGCTGGAGGCCTAGGGCTGCCATTTGCATGGCCCCACTGGCCTTGTGCGAGGCTTGAGGACTCTTCCAACACCCATCACCAGAGTTTGGGGCCTGTTTCTTGCTTTTGTCTATAATTTCTACCCACTCTTTGCTCTGTGAAGGCAAAGCAACTAGGTTTGCACAGCCCATTATTTAATAGAAAATTAAACAGGGCCATTTCATCCCAGTGACGTTTAATCTGCAGCCTTGATGTTGACAGATTTATCTGCCCAAAATGCGTAGGATAATTGGAATGCCAGAATCATAAATGCCAGATTAAATCTCGTTCTCCTTTGTATTCTTGGAGTGCTCGGGCTGAAGTGTCGTGTTTGCGTAATAAGGTTGGAAAAAACAAATGGTGGCTCGGTGGCGCTTTTGTGTTTGCAGATAAACAGAAGGAGAATGAGAAATTGCGCGAGTCCCTCTCCAGGAAGACCGCGAACCTTGAGCTCCTCCAGCGTGAGCTGGCCGGTGTGAAGGGCGAGAAGGAGAGGCTGCAGGAGGAGGTGGGCGAGAAGGACAGACACAGCCAGCAGCTGCTCCAAGAGCTCAGTGACAGCCGCAACGAGCTGAGCAGGTAGTTGGTGGCCGGGGGCAGCTGTGCCCGGCCCGGTGTCACGGAACAGGGCGTGCCAGCCCTTGTGCCCAGCAGGCACACACACACATGATCGGCTAGGAGGGGATGAAGTACATGGATCCAGGTCCTCTGAGTGGAGGACAGGGCCTGGGGGGCGGCGCAGGAAGGTCTCTCTGCAAAGGTGCCATTTTAGCAGTGGCCTGAAGGCAGTGAGGTGTGAGCTCTGCAGATACTTGAGGAAAGACCATTTTGGGGGGTTTCCTTGGCCTCTGCAGGGCAGAGCAGGGAGCCCAGTGCAGCTGGAGGAGAGGTTGTGGGGGGTGAGGGCAGAGAGGGGGCTGTGTTGTGTGGTAAGGACGTCGGTATTGGCCCTGAATGGCACGGGGAGCCTTTGGGTGAGACACAGTGGAGGAGGAGTGTGAGTCTGACTTAGGTTGTAGAGGGATCGTACTGACTGCTCTTTGCAGCTTTCCCACGTGTTCTTGGCTGCTCTTGTCAGCGCTGGCTCGTGAGTGCCCTACTCTTAGAGTGACTGATACCACTCTCGGTTACCCAGGTGGTACAGCGATTTGGCAAGGTCATGGCCTTGGCTGTCACACAGCCTGGCTCCTCTCCTGGGCTGCGCACCCTGGGGAAGACATAACCTTTTTGAGCTTCACTTTCTCATAGCCGTGGAACGAGGGTTGGGTGGCACGTACCGTTTGGGCTGTTTGTGAAAGATTACATGAGATAACTTATGTATGTAAAGGGCTGGGCTCAGGGGACACTCGGGAACCAGCTGCCGTGACGGGAATTCTTAAGCACGGCTGTCACTCTTGTCCACGCTCTCCTAGCTGAGGGTGGAATTGGCTGCCTGGTAGGGTTTGAGTAAGTCACTGTAAGTGAGAATTAACCTCTCCTCCCCCCCGGTGCTGCGGCCTTTGCAGGGTGCAGGAGGAGGCGAGGTGGAGGCAGCAGCTGCTCGCACAGAACCACAGGCTGCTCCAGTGCCTCCAAGTGGAGCTGCAGGCCTGTGAGAAGCTGGGTAAGGAGCACAGGGCGCTGGGAGGCGCTGGGAGCTCTGGTCCAGGGCCCTTCTCAGCCCGGCTCTGTCACAGGCTGTCAGCTCATCCAGGCAGCAGCGGGGTGTGCACTCTTTCCTGAAATGCTGCCGTCTAACCCTACCCTTGCCTCCTGGGTGGAGCGGCTATATTATGAAGCAAGCTTTCTGGCTTCCTCTTCTTCTTCGGAAGAAGCCGCAGGAAACATGGAAGGACTTGGGCTCAGGAGTCAGGCCAGCTCAGGTCTGGGTTTTCCGCGCCTGTAAGCCCGTCACCTCATCCCTTTGGGCCTGCTTCTTCCTCTATGAGACATGCCTACTGATGTCTGTTCTGTAGAGTTGTGAAAATGAAAAGAGCTCATTCACTAAAAGCATCCTAGGGGAAGCCAGGCTGGCTCAGCGGGTTAAGTGCTCGCTTTGAAGCCCTGGGGACCAAGGATCAAATCCCGGCCCCGGCCTGTGTGGACCCACATGCTTACCTGGGGTGTGCTTCCTGAATGCGGTGAGGCCTCCAGGTCAGTTAAAAATAATAATAATAATAATAAAATAAAAGCATCCTAATACACTTCCTGGCACATAGTAGGCACTCAAGCAATTACTTCTATTATA